>PVJC01002747.1:0-76327 GCA_004026665.1 Murina feae | reverse complement strand
GTGTGTGTGAGTGAGTGTATGTGTGTGTGAGTGTGTGAGAGTATGTGTGAGAGTGTGAGTATATGTGTGTGAGTTTGAGTATGTGTGTGTGTGAGTGAGTGTGTGAGTGAGTGTATGTGTGAGTGAGTATGAGTATGTGTGCGGGTGAGTATGTGAGTGTGTGTGAGTATGTGTGTGTATGTGTGAGTGTGTGAGAGTGTGAGTATGTGTGTGTGTGAGTGTGTGAGTGTGTGAGTGTGTGTGAGTGTGTGTGTGTACAGTATAAATACAATGCCAAGGCCTTTCCCTTGGCCCCAGCCCCAGGCCTGACCAGACCCATGACATGCAGTTCCAGCTCTGCCCCCACCAACCTCTTCCCTCTCACCTGCCTCAGAGGATCATTAGTGGTTGCAGCCAGTGGGGCTGATGGGGGAGGGTACGGCCCGCAGACCTCCCTGCACCCACTCTAGGCCCCCAGCTCCATGCTGCTGCCATGTCTCAGGAAGAGTGGGCCTGAGTGACGAAGCCTGGCGGTGTGGCTGGTGAGAGGACGTTCCTAGAAGAGGGCACCTGACTGAGCTCCTAGTGGGGAGAAGGAGCTATCCTCCCTCGGCTGCAATTATTTTTAAAAACCTGGAAGTTATGTGGCAGCCATGAGGAGGACATGGGTTTGTTTCTTATTGCCAAACATTTATTAAAGCGCTACCTACATGCTGGGCACTGTCTGCATAGCCATAGCTAGGAACAGGCAGTGGGAGGAAGGGTGAGAAGGCACCTGCTGGGACATGGGGGGAGGTGGATCCTTGGGGATGAGTGAGGCTGAGAAAGAGGAGGAAAGAAGCCTGAGGAGAAAGCTTGGATTTCCTTGGGGACCATGCTAGGCTGGAAGGCAGGCCACTGTTGAGGGTCTTGCAGGCCATTTTGTCCTTGAACCTGAGGGCAGGGGGAGACATAAAAAGGTGGGGGGAATAAGATTGGGTGAACATGGAGAATGAAGGGGGGATTGGGACAGGGGCATGGGTCTCTTGTGGGGGTGCAAGTGCTGATCTAGGAGGAAGAAGGTGGCCTGGACAGATGGAGGCTGTGGGGCTGGATTGGACAGAAATGACCCAGAAACAGACTTCCAGGAAAGGGAGTGGGGATCCATCTCGCCTTAAAGGACTCTTCCCCAGCTTCTGAGCAACTGATGAGAAGATGCGCTGCAGTAACGCACACCAGCAGGCATGGTCCAGGGCAGCGGACGGTCTGCATGGACGTGCCCTGTGGGCCTGCTCACTGCACATATTCTAGTAAACGTCATTAAGATGAATGCGTAGTCAAAGCTGGTGCAGGTGAGCAGAGCAGGAGGCCAGAGTGGTGCCCCTGCCCCCATTCTTGCCTGTCCCTTCTTCAGGCTGGCAGGTTTGAGGCCGAGAGGAGCCATGGGAATGAGTTTATTCTGGGCCTTGGCGGGGAGTTAAAGAAGAGGTCGAGGGGCTTTGGACGGATTGTCCTGGTAAAAGCCACCCATCTTTTTAGCACTTGCTCTGTGCTGCATTTTTATGATCTCAATTCATCCTCACAGCCACGGGCCAGCCAAGATCAGGGCACGAAGTGGCGGGGAGCTGGGGAGCTTTGCCCTTGGGGCTGTGGCCAGCAGACACGGGCCTTCTCCCCGTGGCCCTTTCAACACTGCAGGGGCTCGTGCCCTTCCCTGGAGCCATGTTGCTGGGGGTGGTGGCCTGGGCACCATCACCACTGTGGGGTCTTCATCCCAGCTCCCTGTCCCTGCTCCACTGGCCACCTGCACTAATCTGTGGCGCCCCTAACCCCCCCCCCCCCCCCCCCCCGCAATAAACCCAAGTGTTTATCTATTTAGCAAGGCCCCGCATGCCCTGGCCTGCCATGCAGTCCACCTCCTTTTTTAAAAATTTTTATTGATTTCAGAGAGGAAAGGAGAGGGAAAGATAGAAACATCAATGAGAGAGAATCATTGGTCAGCTGCCTCCTGCACGCCCCCCCATTGGGGATCATGCCCCGAGCCCGAAACCCGGGCATGGGCTCTTGACCAGAATTGAACGTGGGATCCTTCAGTCCCCAGGCCAGTGCTCTATCCACTGAGCCAAAATGGCTAAGGCTAGTTCACCCCCTTCTACTCCTGGCTTCCCATCATGTTCTGCTAGAAGAGTTCATGGGGGTGACTTGGCCCCTCACCTTTGAGTCTGGTGGCTGGAAGCTGGGGGCCAGGCTGTGTCTCACTCATACTCACATGCCCAGTATCTGGCATGTGACAGGGAGACCCTGGAATTTTATTTTTATCTTTATTTTTTAAAATATATTTTTATTGATTCGGAGAGGGAGTGGGAGATAGGAACATCAATGATGAGAATCACTGACTTCCTTCTGCACGCCCCACACTGGGGATGGAGCCCGCAACCTGGGCATGTGCCTTGACTGAGAATTGAACCATGACCTCCTGAGTCATAGGTTGTTGCACAACCACTGAGCCACACCAGCCAGGCCTGACAATATTTTACTCTGCGTGACCTTGGGCACCTCTGGGACCCTTTCACCCCAGAGCCCTAGTTCTTCGGGAAGGGAAGGGACCTTCATGGGCCTCCTGTGAGTTCAGAGGGAGGCCTTCCCAGGTGCTCGGGGCCCTCACGCAGCTCTACTCTGAGGACTGAGTTGGCAGGGTCCCACATCGTCCAAGAGTCCTCAGGCAAAGGGTCATCAAAGCTCTGTGACTTGTGTTCCTTTTGGATGCAAAGGGCATCGCCTGGCCTTGCTGCTGGCGCACATCAGCCAGAGTAGACAGTGCCAGCTTGGCGCATAGAGCTGAGTGGGGAGGAGGGATAGGTATAGTAACCCTGCGGGGCAGTGTGGACCGAGAGCTTCCAGCTTCGGATGGTAGGAGGTCCTGAGCTCAGAAGGATTGGCCCCCAGGGCAGGGGTGGGCCTGAGGCTTGGAGTGAAGGTAGTACCTACACTGAGCCTCGAGGAGTGGACCACAGGAGAGGGACGTGGGAAGCGGCTGGCTCCAGGAGGAGGACCAGGCATGGCTCAGCGGAGCCAAGTGATGGCAGGAGGGCCGGGAAGGGGGAGGGAGATGAGGTGGAGAAGCCTGGACACCCCTTGGTTTGGAGGGTGACGTTGCTGAGGTGTGGCCCCTTTCCTTCAAGGTCACTTGCCACCAGGATACAGGCAGGGCCTATGGTTGACACAGCCAGGACTATCCAGAACAGTGGTCTCATTGGGGGTGAGTTTGCCCTGCCGAAGGGTACTTGGGAAGATCTGGAGACATCTGGAGGGGGGTTTGCTCCTGGCATCTGGTGGGTGGGGGCCAGGGATGCTGCTCAACACCCTGCAGAGCGCAGGACAGCCTCCACAGCACCGCGTTGGCCCAGGTGTCAGAGCCGAGGCCGAGAAACTGCAGTGTCGGATGATAGGTTAGAAGCAGCAGGTTGCCACTTGAGAAGAAAAAGTGTAAAACCCTATGTTTAGGGGAGAAAAAAAATCAATTGTACAAGGGCAAGAAGCGAGAAGAGCGGACCGGACTGGACGACTGAAGGTGGAAGAGCTGGGGACTTGGGCTGACGAGTGCTCACCTGGCTTAGAGTCGAGGGCGGGACAGCAGCAGGTCACAGCAGGGGAGTGGGCCTTGGTCAGAGAGCGGAACAGTTCGGGTCTCCGCCTGCCCCTCTGCAGATTACTGTATTGCTAGCTTGGTGACATTTTAAAAAGTAAAGCTCGGCCGGTGTGGCTCGGAAGTTGAGTGTCACCGATAAACCCGGAGGTCACAGTTCAATTCCTGTCAGGGCACATGCCCGGGTTGCGGACTCAACCCCCAGTAGGGGGAGTACAGGAGACAGCCGATCAATGAGTCTCTCTCTTTGATGTTTCTATGCCTTCCTCTCTGAAATCAATAAAAATATTAAAAAAAGGTTTTTTTAATCCAGCTTTTTTCGTTTTCACTGGGAGAGTCATTCATGAGAGCTGGCTCACCTTATTTTTTTTTAAATTACTTAATCTTTCTAATCTACTTGAGAACTAGAAACAGCTCACGAATCTCCAGAAGTTGCACTTGGAGGCTAGCTATGAAAAGGTTTGGGTGGGAATGTGAAAGCTGTTTCCAAATATTTGGAGGACTGGAGACCTTTACCGTTTCTCACTCCGAAGGCATTGGGCTGACGTGATCAGCAAGTTCTCAGAGGAGAGCTCTGAGCTGGTAGATGGGGCGGTGACTGGCCGCTGAGATCTCGGTCTCTGGAGCTGTCCCGCACCGGGCGCTGGGTGCTGTGGTGAGAGGCAGCTGGGGGTGGGAGTGGGGGGGCTGGACCAGATGCCCTGTCACTGTCAAATGCCAGCTTATGGTCAGGCTGGTTCCTCATCCATGGGGGTCACCTGCATCTCCCCAAGCCCCCAGCTGTCATCTGGGCAGCATGCAGCCCACACTTACAAGGTTTTAAATGTAAGTGCGGTTGTGCTGCACACACTACAAGCTAATGGAAGGGTTTTTGCATTCAGAGTGGGTGTCGCTTCTCAAACAGCAGATACTGGGAAGCCAGTCGCCTAGTGGAAGGGATGATGGCCTCCCGGGTGTTGGTGGCCACAGTGTGGCAAAAGCGGTGCTTTTGTGTCTGCAGTTACTGCCTTGACCATGTCCTGTTGACACTCGTATTTCCTAATGACATTTTGAGTGAATTCCATAACTTTGTAAACATGGTCCATCAACTCCAGACTAATTTGTAGCTTCAATCTCACACTTGAGTTTAACTCCGCCCTCTTCCTCGCCCCGAGGAAAGGCAGGACCCACCATGTTTGGGTGCAGGTGTGGTCTGCCTGTGGACAGGTACCTCCCCTCTCTCCACTTGGTCCAGGTCCTCCAGGATGGGGGATGGAGATAGATGGCAGGGAGGAAGAGGAAAGCAGCAATCATAATAGCTAAGTGCTTTCCTCAAATCAGTGACCTTAACAGCTACCCTGTCAGTTCCCTGAAGGTCTTCTATGGACTGAGAAGGGACCAGTTAGGGTGGTGGCTGGGACAGGTGGCAGGGCTGGCTTTACCTCTTCATAAGCCCTGGAGGAGGAGGGAGGCTCCTACCGTTGGCCGTTCTCTAGAGAATGCGGTGGGGGTGGCGTGGCTTTGTCCTCAGCTGTATTTCCTGATCGGCAGTTCCTCTGCTACAGCCATTGCAGGCGGCTCACCATACTTGTCTCATGTGTAGCCTTTCCTGTGACAGGTGATGGTCCGTGAATAAGCACGCTACAGTCCTTAGGTCCCTTCCAGAACACCTTCACAAGTGCAGTGCTTTCAGGGAAGGAACACTCACGGCGCTAAAAGCCTGGAGTCATCAGCTAGTGCTCTGCCATGATCATGCAGTGGAAGATGCGGAAGGTAAATAAGTTGGAGTTCCTTTATGAAAAACACGTATTTGGTGCTTTGTTTCTTTGGAGTAACTGATGGCTTGTTCTTTTCTTCTAACAGGACCCTCTTTACCCAGAGCAGCGCTAACTGGGAACCTTCACCCTATCAACAGTGCCTGACCCCTCATTGGCAAATGTGTGGCCTCCTTTTTGGTCCTGATTTCTCATTTCTATTCTCTTACTTCATTGTATACATCTTTCAGGCTTCAAATTATTTTGGGGGGAACATTTTTTTTTAAATCCTCGCCTGAGGATATTTTTCCATTGGTTTTTAAAGGGAGTGGAAGAAAGAGAGACAGAAGAGAAACATTGATGTGACACATGGATTGGTTGCCTTCGCATTCGCCCCAGCTATGGCTGGGGGTCAAGCCTGCAATCCATGTGCATGCCCTTGACTACAATAGAACCGGAGACCCTTCTGTCCCCAGGCCAACACCCCTTCCTTCCTTACGCTGAACCAAACCGGCTGGGGCGGGGAAAAGTTTTAAAAACACCTTTCCTTTTGGTTTGGGAGTTGCACAACTTTGTAAACACTAAAGACCATTGATGGACTTAATGTATGTAAATTATGTCAATAAAGCTGTTTCTATCCCTGACCGATTTGGCTCTGTGGATAGAGCATCAGCCTGCGGACTGAAAGGTCCCAGGTTCGATTCCAGTCAAGGGCATGTGCCTTGGTTGCGGGCACATCCCTAGTAGGGGGCATGCAGGAGGCAGCTGATCAATGTTTCTCTCTCATCGATGTTTCTAACTCTCTATCCCTCTCCCTTCCTCTCTGCAAAAAATCAATAAAATATATTTTTAAAAAAAATAAAGCTGTTTCTAAAAGCCTTGAGGCTATTGGGGACGGTGGGAAGGGGCTGATGGGTCACCAAACTATGCCTTTATGGCTCTTTTCTGCAAAAAAATTGGTAAATTCCAGGATTATAGGGGAATTTCTACATAAAGTATAGATGAAAATTTTTAGGTTTTGAGAATCTGCATGGTAAAGCCAGGGCAGGAGGAGCTCGGAGAGCAGAATGCAGTGTGTGTGTGTGTGTGTGTGTGTGTATGGGGGAGCTGAAGGGGAGAGATGAGCCCCACCAAGTTAGCAGGCTGGGTGCAACGCCACCAGCGTGTGGCACTGGGCTTCTCCAGGCTTCTGGGCTCTACCCTTTCGTGGCCTAAACCAGGGGTGCTAATGTCCCTCGCAGCTTTAAAGTTTTCTTCTGCACAAAGGCACCAGGGAGTACAGACTGGGGCTTAGGCCCAGCTAAGCATCTGACTACTTAGCCAAGGTTCGGTTGGCCTCCTCGCAGGGATCTTCTTGGGCTTCACCCTGGGCATGTGCCCTTGATCAGAACTGACCTGGGACCCTTCAGTCGCAGGCTGACGCTCTATCCTCTGAGCCAAACCAGCTAGGGTGGGACTTTTAAAGGAGAAAACAATGTAGCTGCTCATGCCCAAGAATGTGTTCAGGCACCAGCATCTTCACCAGCCTTCACCCTTGATAGGATCTCACAGATTTTTTTCTTAGGAATAAAATTAACATTTTCACATCTAATTATTTAACAATATTAACCGACTTTGCAGGAATTTTTTAGTAATGAGAATGTGTAGAGTGGATGTTTTGCGTTCTCCAAATTTTCTGGGAAACTAGGGTCACTCATCTGATGAGATGTATTGAGAGCCTGCTCTATGTAAGTTATTGTGTTTGTGTGCATGCATATGACAAAAAGGCCCAGCCACTGGGAGACTGCTCTGGGTATGGCAAGTCCTTCGCAAGGACCATGGGTGCACCACACATACCACTGGGAGAGGCTGCACATGCTGCTCAGCACTCACCTGAGATTATCCTATATAATAAAAGCCTAGGAGGCATCATGTGTGATGTTACCACAAGATGGTCGGCAGGAGAGGGCAGTTGGGGTGATCAGGCCAGGAAGAGAGGGTAGTTGGGGGCGATCAGGCCAGCAGGGGAGCAGTTAGGCATCTATCAGTAGTCCCGGATTGTGAGAGGGATGTCCCAGGTTGGAGAGGGTGCAGGCTGGGCTGAGGGACACTCCCCATGTGCGAATTTCATGCACTGGGCCTTTAGTTTTAAAAATGAGACTCTAGACTCACAGCTTGTTCTCTGCCGCTTGCCTCTTACGTGGTTGGCACAGAGAGCAGAGCTTCTAGAGACAGAAATATCAGAGTTCAACCCCAGCCCTCCTTTCACGAGGTCCACATTGAGGGAGGGGTGGGGGGGGCAAGGGGGAGGTTGCCAGTTCCCACACCAATAAAATGGAATCTAACAGAGCTGTAGAGGAGATTAGAAATAAAGGTGTGAAGTATTTTGCAGAGCAGCCATTTAGTAATTGGTAACTATTCATAACTATTAGTTTCCTAAAGGGTAAGTAAATTCAAAACAAAAATTCAAAAATTTGAGTTGACACCCAGTTAGGTTAATTTGCACCAACAATTTTATTTACAAATGCATTACATTTGGGGGGAGGGGGGGAGGGCAGTTTCTAGCCTTTTCCATCAAGTAGTAAATAAGTCAGTGAAGCCTTTGGACAGGGCTGGGGCTGCAGGCCTATGCCTGCCAGACTGCTCTGGGCAAGCTCCAGGCTCAGGGGATGCGGGTTTGCCCTCTGCTGATACTAACCCTGCCCCTTCCCCTACCCTCTACCCCCTAAATTCAGCAGAAACACACTCCAAGGCAGTTTTGTCAAATGTTTGCTAATGGCCCAGTGGTTTTCAAGAGGGAGAAACTCAAGTTCAAAGTGGGTTGAGGATGCACTGAGGGCCCAGCAGCCCAGGAGTGGAATAGCTGGTGGAAAGGTCTTTCTCCAGCTATTTCAGAGTCAGGTCCTTCAGTCACATCTCCTCCAGGACTGTCTCCACCACCCGGAGCAGATCTGCCCCCGGAGCTGCCTACCTGGAGCAAGTGGCAGAGGCTAGCGGGGAAAGCAGGGCAGGGCCCTTGCCTGGCATCAGCATCAGCTGTGCTGAGGCCACAGCCTGGCTCGAGCTGATGACCTGGGCGGCCCACAGCCCTTTGAGATTGAGGGGAGATAAATGTGAGCCCTTCTTCCTCACCCCACATAGCCTCTGCTCCAAATAATTGTCTTCCCTATTGAATTTTGATGCTGACACCAAAGGGACCCACCAGTCTTGGTACAACTCTGCCACACCCTCAGTTGAGGCTTCAGGGTCACTACTGAGGAGGGGAGGGGAATGGCCAAGCATAGGAAGGTGAATGCCAAGGTGCAGGCCCGCTTCCACATTAGAAATTCTGGACACCAGCCTCACTGGGATCTGAGTGAGGGGTGGGCACCCTGAGCTACAGGCGAGCTCCTTCTCTCTCCTGCCTCTCTGGTCGTCCTCGGCTCACCCACTGGATTCAGGTAACTCTAGCAGCCACCAGCATCGCCAATAGGCCTTCTCAGATGTGGGAAAACCAGATCCTTGTCCTCGGCCCAGATGCTACAGTTAATGAAGACCCCTGGTATGAGACAACTCATTCTCTCCAGCACTGGGTTCAGAGGGGGTCTCATCACACTGGACTTTAGAGATCTGTTCACAGCAATGTTTCCTCCTCTCATCTTGTTTCTCAACGGCAATGGCATGCTTTACCCACTTGGCACATGGCAGCATTTGGGATAAGCCAAACTGACCCACGAGCCAGGCCTGGTCTGCAGCTGGGTTTTATTTTGCTTGCAGAACAGCTGAAGGGTTTTTTATTGTTGAAATTAGGAGATTCATTCATAAGTCTGGACTCCTTGGCTTCTCTGGGAAATTTTGAAGATGGGGCTCCTTTCCCACTCAGGAGGCTGTCCTCTTTGGACAATGCTCCCCACCTGCCCACCTCCATCATGCCCTTTCCTCGCACACCTGAACCACTTCCACTGCATGCACTGATTTTACCTACCTGGTCCCTGTGGGCAGCAGAGTTAGAAGCTCCTTTGGTAACGAGCAGTAATGGAAGCCAAGGTCTCCACCAGGCTCACCAGGCTCCATACGTGCTTGTTGAAAAGGTGTCTGGCAAAACAACAATGAGGTAGCATCTCACACCTGTCAGAATGGCTATCATCAACAAATCGACAAACGACAAGTGCTGGAGAGGATGAGGGGAAAAAGGAACCCTCGTGCACTGCTGGTGGGAATGCAGACTGGTGCAGCCACTGTGGAGAACAGTATGGAGTTTCCTCAAATAACTAAAAATGCAACTGCCATTTGACCCAGTGATCCCACTTCTAGGACTATATCCTCCCAAAACAGAAATACCAATCAGAAAGGATATATGCACCCCTATGTTCATAGCACAATTTACCATAGCTAAGGTTTGGAATTAGCCTAAGTGTCCATCAGCAGATGAATGAATTAAAAAACTGTGGTACATCTACACAATGGAATACTATGCTGCTGTAAAAAAGAAGGAATTCTTACCATTTGCATGGATGGAACTGGAGAGCATAATGCTAAGTGAAATAAGCCAGTCAATGAAAGAAAAATACCACATGTCCTCACTCATCTATCTAATCTAATAAAAGAGTAATATGCAAATTAACCCTCAGTTACACTCACAAGCCATGCCCACCAACCAATCAGGAGCAAATATGCAAATTAGCTCAACTAAGATGGCGGCAGCCACCAAGCTGGAGCTGCCCAGGCAATGGAGAAAGTCAGAGCTCTGCAGGCCCTGAGATCTACTCAAGGCTACAAAGTTTCAATTATAGAAGATAAACAAACTCCAGATACCTGTTTCCAGCCAGGCATCCCAGTAGGGATCTGAACCCTGAAGGGGCTGTGGGAAGCCTGAAATGGCCCTCTGCTCCTCACCCAGGCTGGCCAGGCACCCCAGTAGGGACCCAAACCCTGAAGGGGCTATGGCCAGCCTGCAAACAGCCATCAGCCCCTCACCCAGGCTGGCCAGGCACGCCAGCAGGTGGACATCCCCTGAGGGTCCCAGACTGCAAGAGGGCACAGGCTGGGTTGAGACCACCCTCCCCCCCCCAGTGCACAAATTTTGTGCACCGGGCTTCTAGTGGATAATAACCATTATAAACTGGTGAACAAAAATAGATACGGAGGCAGAGCAACATGAAACAGACTGTCAAATTACAGCAACAAGGGCAGGGAGGGGTGGGGTGGGGGGTAATAGATCAACCAAAGGACTTTTATGCATGCATTTAAGCATAACCAATGGACACAAAACACTGGGGGGAAGGGGAGGCTGGGGGAAGGTCAGGGGAAAAAAAGAGATATATGTACTATTCTTTGTAATACTTTATGTAATAAAAATACATATATAAGAAAAAAGAAAAGGGGTCTGGGTCTTGCCAGACCAACAGAATGTACAGTGCATCGTGAGGCCCCTCTGAGAAGATGTTCCCATAAGGAGGTCTTCAGGTAACCCAGCTTCCCTGTTGGGTGGCCAATGGCAGTGACATTTGGTTGGTTTGGCTATAATCAATCCTCGTTCTCTGGTCCGTCCTCCTGGTTGGAAATAGGTGACAATGTGCCACTTGTGCAAGAGGAAGAGGTGGCACTGGCTTTATCAAGCCACTGTCATCAAGGAAAACACCTGGTGACTTCCCCATTCAAATATTCAATCATCATGACCTGGACACTCACCCAAATATCCAACACCGAAAAGGAAGGGGTGGAGGTGCCAGGAGGATCATTCCAGGCTGAGGCATAGAGTGGCACAAGCTTGGAAGTGCAAAACCATCCTCGGGGGGAGGGAGGCAGGAAGGGCCTGAAGCTGGGGATGTGGCAGGAGGGACGTTAAAGCCGTGAGCTGAGAGAACCTGGGATAACCCACTGCAACACTGAACACTCACGTGGGGAGACCCACGTGCACAGGCACCGTCACCCATCCTGACAAAAAACGTTTCCGATGGTTACTTTCTGAAAGAGAGATTTGCTCCACTTATTTATGCTTTCATTAGTTGATTCTTGCACGTGCTCTGACCACGCATTGAACCTGCAACCTTGGTGTATTGGGATGATGCTCTAACCAACTGAACTACCCAGCCAGGGCTGCACCCATCCTCACGTTTAAAGTGGAATGCAATAACCCGCTAGAAAAAGGACTCGAGCGTAGTTTTTCAAACCGCCTTTAGGATTCTTCAAACTAGATGCTCCTGCCCAGGCCAGCATTTCATAGGACTGAGTTAACGGAGCTGCTCTGGTGGCGTAAACAGGCAGGAGGTCCTGGTGTGCTCCTTACCGAGCTCCACACCCACCGTTTACAAAGCAGAACAAGCCGCCCAAGAGCCCCTAGAGACTAAGTGCTCCTACAGAGATGAACAGTCCCACTTCCTGTTGCCGCATTTTTGACTATTTATTGAATGAGGCAGTAATAAACAGAATGGAAAACAACACAGAATCCATGCTCTGCTACTTGGGTTTTGCTTTTCTTCTTCTTCTTGGCAATTTCTCAAACTAGTAGGAGGTTATTTCACCACAAAGGATCATGGACTTTAAAGTCCCTGGACAGCTTCACAATGGCGGTAAAAAATAATAATTATAAAAATAACAAATTATAGAACTAGACTGTTTATATGTAAATTTCCCTTCCCTCCCTCCCTCCCCCCATTACGTACAGAAAAAAACATACAAAGAACATTGGATAATTTTATATAAAACAAGCAAATACAAGAATCTGAAACTTTTCTCAAAGGCTGAGCAAGACAGGAATAATTTTTTAATGTTGCATTAAAAAACACATTAAATACACTATCACACGGGGTGGGGTGGGGGAGCTGGGCGGAGGGGAAGAGTTGTCCCTGTACTCGAGGAGCGGAGATTTGGCCTGTTGAAAAGTCAGGTGAATTTAGCCCCTGGTGACGCAGGGCCTGCAGCTGAGAAACCCAGACTCAGGGGCACCGTGAGGAGGCAGCTGTGCGGGGCCTGGGCCCACCAGGACGCGAGGTCCCTTCTGAGGGCCTGATCCCGGAGTTAGGAAATACCAGTCCTTTCTTTTCTCTTCTTATGGCCCAGCCCGGCGAGATGACCAGCCTTCCCGGCAGGTGCCCATCAGCTCCCATCTCCTCTGTAGAGCTACCAAGTGAGAGGAAGTAGAAAACGGCTTCCGCTGGTGAACCCTGTGTTCTCTCCCTCCTTCCTTTCCGCTTCCAACCCTCCCACTCGCCCTCCCGTCCTCTCCCCCTGCACATACCCACACACACACAATGCGCACACACTCCTCAAACCCTTAATACTTCTGTTACCTTCAGTTCATATGCATGGCCACTTCAGTATGGGCCTTAAACCCAGAGTAGTATTTTAACAGTCATGAGATCAAGAGGTTTCCTGCGAAGAGGTGATGGGAGGTGGAGGAAACCTTGTCCCTGCTGGGAGCTTGCAGGACATTCACCTGCCTGTGGCAAGGCCAGCACCTGGGCCAGCCCGAGGAGCGTCTCAGCTGCCAGGCCATGGGGCCCCCGGACCCTGCAAGCACAGTTTCTGGATCTCCTGCACTCCCAGTTCTGGAACTTCCTCCTCAGGTGAGTCCAGCAGGGAGAGTTCTGGGTGGCCAGTGGGAGGCAGCTTTGGTGAAGGCCATGGTCACCTCCACCTGAGTTTGTCAGTAGCTCAACGCATGACCCTGGTATGAACAAAAACCAGTGACTGTGTCCGGCCACGTACCCTACACCCACTAAACTGGGTGAATCATTTCTTCCACAGCGCACCTTCATTTCATACAGAGAATTCCATGCGGGTTTCATATATATATATATATGCATGTATATATATATGTACACATATATACTTTATATATATGTAAATGTGTATATCCCTATGTACACATATACATATATTCACATTCGCACATACACACACATAAGTATACACACAAGTTTTTGCAGAAAGAAGTCCTGCCACAATTTGGCTTTTTAAGGACAGTGAAACTGACAGCGCAGAGTCTTACTCCACCAATCCCAGAAAATCAAGAGTGGTGCTTTAAAAAATGCAATTCCAAAATCCGCTGCCTTTCTTCCTTTTTTAAAAAAGGGTTAACAATACTTTTCTTCTGAAGTCGAGAGACTTAATTCCATTTGATTGCACCTCTGCAATGTGTAAAAATTTCTGAAGTAGACTAGAAAATGATGCCATGATATGGCTGCATGTCACTGTTCCAACGTCACCACCTCCACAGCCTGGCCGTCCATGGTGACTGTGCTGTCTGCTATCCTGGTGGTCACAGGGGCCATGGCCACCTGCACCGGCCCGTTGCCTTGGGCGAGGCTGGTTACCACAGTCTGGTACATGCTCACAGGGATCTGGACCAGTCCTGGGGAGAGAAAGGGAGACCGTTGGTGGAGATTGGGCCCAGCTTCAGACGCTGGCTGGATGGGGCAACCAGCTCCATTCCTCAGGGAATCGCATACCCACTTCCACACACAACTACACCCCCTCTTTACCCCATTTTAATTCTTTAAAACAGGTAAGCAGGAAAGAAAAGTTAGGAGAAATTGTGGAAACATGTCTCAGGGCATGGCCTCCCCAACTTGGTAAGAGATGAGACCCCTGCCTCCAACTTTGGGAAGCACAGCCCATCCCTGCTTCTGCCCGGGAGCATAAGGACAGTCACCTGCCGGTGGCAAGTAACTAACCCCCTTCCCACAAGTCCTTCCCTCCGATGTTCTGCTGCACTAACTTCGTCAGCCCTCTTTCTGCCTATGTTCAAATTCCTCTCAGCCTGACAAAACATTCCCTCAATCCTACCCTGGCTCTGGCTACTGTCACTCCACTTAGAGTCAGCTTATTAAAAAAAAAAAAAAAAGAAAAAAAAAAAAAAGCCTAAGTTTTCTGATTTTAGATTTAACAGACCAGTAAAATTTTAAAATACATTTTGGGGTCAACTTAAAAAAAAAGGACCCCTAACTACCTCCTCATATTCCATTACTTCACAGTAGAAAGGAAGGAAAAAGCATGTAATCTCAGAAAAGGGCAGTCCTTCCGAAGAAGGGAAAGTTGGCAATTTTATGACATTAAAAAAAGGATTTAAATAAAGCAGAATAAATGCATGTATCAAACTCCTCTTCCTCCTAAAACTAAAATTATAGTGAAGGGGGCAAAAGGATAGAAATGAGGGAGGTCAACATATGGTTGGAAAACTCAAAGCAAATATCAAGTGATTCTGCCTCATCAGAGGAGTGAAAACTGCAACTCCAGTGTCCACGGAGGACTCAGGACAGGGACCCAGCTCCTGCAGAAAGAGGAAAAGAGGCAAACACAGGGAATAGTGGAAAGTTCGCATTCAACCAATTGGACCAGTAGGCCACACCAACCCTGTTGTTGACAGGACATCTGAATTCATCTGCATTGAGGAAATGACCTGGAGAGGCCCAAGAAAAGACTTATAGTGATGTCTGGCAGGTGGATTGGTGGGCAGGTGGATGGGGGAGGAGAAGAGGCAATGAAAAACCTGGCTGCCGTGGTAATACTTAGGGACGCTTGGCTCCTAGCTCTGCCCTGCACACCCTGACAATCAGCCTCTAGCGTCTCACTCTTAAGGAACACAGAGCAGAGACAACACGCCAGGAGAAAAGATCACTTTCATTTCATTGCTCTTGCTGCCAGGCTCGATTCGGTTAAAAAAGCTTCAAACCTGGGGGCTAAGTCACACACTTTACAAACACATTGATTACTGTGAGCTGGGGGGTTTCTCCTAACTGTGAGCAACCTGGGTCTGGGCTGGGGTGGAGAGAACGTAAAGAATTGTCAGTTAAATCTCTTTCACCCTGTTTTTTTTTTTTCCCCCTTTCACCCTGGTTTATGACATATGTGGGTTTCCTCTGATGTGGGTCCATGTCCAACATGTTAACACAGGTTGAGTATCATGGAAGATTTGCCCAGAATAAAACGGAGAAATGTTCAAACGCAGAATTACAGGTACTGCTATACCCAGATGATCTTTAGAACCTCTTTGATCTTGTCCTCTTTCACAATTCTTCCGTGGCCCAAGGGATATAAAGTCTAAATCCCGATGCAGGCATTTGAACCCTTCATGTCAGCCCCTGTGGTCCAGTCTGCCTGCTGATCCACCAGCCTTTATACCCACGCACACCTCCACACAGGAGCACCGTTACTTCTGCCTCAACTGGCTACCCTCTGCTTGTTCTGTGAATGGGCTCCTATTCTTCCTTCCACAGCCAGTTCTCCGCCTGGCTGCCTCTTCTCCTGGGCTCCCACGGCACTCTGTACTGGACTCCATGAAGGCAGTGGTCCTAGTCATTATTGCTGTTTGCATGTCTTGTCTCCAAGGAGCCTCTCAATTCCTGTGGGAGGGATGGAGTCTCCATCTGTGAGTCTCTAGCGATCGGCAGGAGCGCAGTAAATGTTTCCAACACTCAGGGTGCAACCTGCCTTCTGAGAGGTCACAGGTGTCAGTCCTCAGGACTGAGCGATCGAGCTGGATGAGTCTCGGGGTGACTAGGCTGTTTTAGAAGGGAGCTCCCAGCAATATAAAAACTACCCTCTTCAGCACCCATCCAAATAGAACCACTTTTACAGGTTTCATCTTCTGTACTTTACCCCATGATCAGGGAAGAAATAAATTTGGCCTCTACACCTGGGTGATGAAATGTCTTGCATACAGAGCTATCTCGAGAGGGAATAACTGGTAAAGGCAACTACTACATATCTGAAAAGCTTTTCAAAGGGAGAAATTCCATATACAAGGTCATTTCATAACCTCAAATGTCTTGAAATCCCAATTCCACTATCTTCTACAGGCAGTTGCAGTCCATCGCTACCTTAAATAAATGCATTACCACCCCACTGTGGGGATTTTAGAATCAGTCTCTCTCCTCCCTCACACTCCCCCCCTCTCCCAAAGCCACTGTGACATGGATTAGATTAAATCGTCTCAGTGTCTCTGACCTAGCAGCCTTTATGTCCATGGCAAGGGAGGGGGAGGGGCTGGAAGCTTGGAAGCCCAGCAGGTACTAAATCGCCGGCTGCCCTTGGAAGAGATGATTAAATGCTGAGGTACAGTCATCAGGCTGGGATTGGCCCGGCACCTGCTCAGTCTGCCTGATTAGCCCTAATCTAGGAGGCGAGTGCTAATCTAAGCCTGCATTCTGGGTCATTTCAATTAATCCAGCAACAGGAAACCCTTCACATTCTACTTTAAGGGCTTCAAGTCCTTCCTTTTGTTTTTCAGAGAGGCCCTGTCCAATCTGAGTAATAAGACTCTTGACATTTGTAGAGCACTTTTCAAAGCTTTCTGACACCCACTGCACATCATCTGATTTCTGCTAAGACCCTGCAGAGGCAGGCAGGCAGGTGTTCTGCCCTCTCACAGATGACAGGCGAGCTCCTCTGGCAGACCCATGGACCCATACAGGCCTGTACTTCAAGTCTCCCAAACTCTAGTACCCGAATCTTCAAAGCTGTAAGAAACCTGAGTTCACTAAGTTTAGTAAGTCCAGTCCCCTTTCTTTTTCTTTAAGTGCAAAAGTAAACAGATAAAAGGTTTAAAGCAAAAACACAAAGACCGAGAGAGACTGAGTGGCTATTTCTCCTGGGAGTCTCTCCAGGCGACAGAATGCCCAAGCGTGGCGCACTGGAGCCCGCAGGCTCCCTGCTGCCGCTCCTCTCAGGCTTCCAGGTAAGGTTCACACAACAGGCCAAATGGAACAAGAGGCCAAAGGTGACTCAGAAACTTCAAGTCCCACCCAGCACAAGGATTTCCTTGTCAAACAGCAGCCAGAACAAAATCCCGGAGGAACTGCTGGCTTGGGGATCGCATTTCCCTGAAAAAGTGGGTGAGACCTGCTCTAGTTTTCTACCAGTTGGGTATCACCGTTGAGCCCAAGTGGTCAAACATACTCCCCTCATTCTTCTCCTACCTCAGCAAGTGGCAATTACATCTTCCCAGGTGCTCTGGCCAAAAACCTTGAAGGCAAGTCATCCCTGACTTCACGAAACAACATGCATCAGCAAATCGTGTCCACTTCCTTCAAATACAGACGAGAATCCAATCACTTCGACCGTGGCACCCTAGGCCAACTCCTACCACCTCTCGCCGGGACTGTGCTCAGCTTCCTTGGTCATCCTGCTTCTGCTCTTGCTCCACTGCAGTCTATTCCCCACACAGCAGTCAGGGAAATGGCCTAACATTCCCGCACGAGGTCATGGATACGGGGTCGTGTTCGGAAAATTCAGACCATTTACTCACGTTAAGTGGCTTTGCTCTGTGTGTGGTCTGTCTCTGCTGGTGGCACCGCTGGGGAGACTGTGGTGCACCATGGGTGCCGAGGAGTAACTTTTAGGGTCACACCTTGCACACTCATGGACTGGCCTACTCTGTTCCTGCCTTCTCCTGAGGTAACGTGTGCCATCGCTTACCTGCTGTGTAAAGGCGTGCGCACACACACACTTTTGGTGGCTCTCCACTAAGGGAAAAATAAAGTCCAAACAGCTAACAGCTTAGGGATTACACCACCTTTCCCACAAGTGCCCTGCATATCCCTTCATTACAACCACATCTGTTGCCTCAGTGTACCCTCTACCACGTGTTTGCTCAGATGAGTCCCTCAGCCCAGAGTCATCCCTGCCATTGTAAGTCCTGCTCTAACAAGTCCCATCTCTTTCCCGTGACGTCAATGCCTTCACCATTCATTCATTCGGCACCAGCTCTGTGCTAACCTGTTTCCAAGTAGTTACTGTTTTTTTTTTTTTTTTTTTTTTCGGTATAAATCTGCTTACTTAAGATTGTTGGCAAGACACTATCTTTGAAAACTGAGCAACTTGAACATAATAGATGCTTAATAAGTAAGTATGATAACTGATCATGTTTGTCATGATTTTCAGAAACTTGATTACATTCCTATTAGCTTTGTCCTCCACAGACTGAAAAGCCTCAAGCTGTTCCCTCTGCTCCTGAATGAAGTGGGATTTCTCCACAATATTCTGCAGGTACCGCAGCCAAACGCGGTGTGGCTGTCCAGGTGCATTTTGTGGGAGGTAAAATAGGCTCTTTTACTCCTATTAAAGGCTTCCCAGTCAGAAAGACCTCCATGTGCTTCCTGGCCCAGCCACGGACAGGCTCTGAGCCTCACTTTTCTCACATGTAAAATAGTAATTACTTATTTCACAGGCTCGTTGGGAACTCGAAGTGCCGACCTAACGTCCGGGACAGTGCCTGGCACCCAGTAGGTACCTGGTAAATGTCAGCTGCTTTTCAAAGATGACTTGGAGTGAGGGGTGTGAGGAGTCTGGCTGGGGGCAGAGATGTTAGACTGAAGCTCTCAGGAAGCAGGAAGGAAGGCAGAGACCCACAGATCTCCTTTCGGCAGCAACGTGCTCCGGCCAGGAAGCACATCACTCCTCGAGGTCTTCAAAGATGTAAAGATTAGAGATAAAAGGCATGAAATCAGGGCAGTGTCCTCTCTGATGGTCAGAACTGGCACTGACAGGCACCGGGACACATGAGGTAGCTGCCGATCCAGTGCCCTGGGGAATAAGTAATCCGGACTAAATCACTAATCAATGTTAAGAATATGAAATATAAGATCAGGGCCAGTATGACGATGCCGTCACTCTGATAAATTTCTAAAGCCCTTCAGAAACTCATTACGGGCTCAAGCCCAGCAGAGCACAGAGCTGCAGGCCTGGACAGGGTCACCGAGAACCACAGACTGCCCCCTCCTCCGCCCCCGACAAGATAGAGCAGGACAGACGGCCCGAGGAAGAATGGGCCTTTCATTTGCCCTCACAATCCGGGAAACCTTTGGGAATTGTTTGCTGTAACTGAATCTTCCAGCCCAAAGGCCTTCCAAGTTGGTCATGGAAATATCTTTAGTTAGAAGAAAAATATTAATGGTTGTGAGAGAAAAATCAGAGAGCTAAACAAATAAATTATCAACCTAACACACCAGTTGGTAAAAGAGAAGTAAGTCTTAAAATCCAAAGACTTTAAAATTTATAATGTAATGCCTTCTGTGGTCTATGGACATGAAAGCTAAATATATGTCTCAGGTACACATTGGCTTAAATGGGGAACCAGAAGACTGTGTGACTGGAAAGAATGGGAATAAATAAATAAGAAATGAAACCATGTATTACCTAAGTAGCTTCTGGAATTTTTTAAAGAGCCATCAAAGGTATCAACAGGTGTCTCTAGGGGTGGCAGGCCGGAGGGAATTCCTTTAAAAAAGTTTATTTGTGCCCTAGCTGGTTTGGCTCAATGGATAGAGCGTTGGGTCCCAGGTTTGATTCCGGCCAAGGGCACATGCCTGGGTTATGGGCTTGATCCCCAGTAAAGAGTGTGCAGGAAGCAGCCAATCAATGATTCTCTCTCATCATTGATGTTTGTATCTCTCTGTCCCTCTCCCTTCCTCTCTAAAATCAATAAAATATATTTTTTTAAAAATAAGAAAGTTTATTTGCAGGCCTGAAAAAATTTCACATCAGTGACTGACATCTAAGGGCAACCACCGTTAGAGGAAAACACAGGCCTGGTACGTGCTGGGACAGAAACGGGAGGACATGAGGTGAGGAAGTAGTCCAGGAGGCAGGCAGCAGGTGAAGAGGCTGAGAGTAACAAACAAGAACCAGATGGAGAGAGGACCGACCCAGGGCAAGAAAACGGTCATGAAAAGAATGTCCGCATCGAGCGAAAGGAGATCCAGATGACCCTCAGGATGGTAAGACAGGGGAACAGAGAAAGCACTGCTCGCCCAGTGGTTCTGTTTCTGTTATATTAGCTGCTCCTGGGACATTTAATCTTCCTTTTCCGTGTTTCCTAAGTCGATGGCTTCTGGGTGCATTTAAGGGATTTATGGATTAAAATATGTATTACACCTGGCAAGGACTGCATAGTCTCAGGAAGCCAACAGCAGCCTCACAGGTGTCTTGGTGCAACAAGCACTTCTCAGCATCCCAGGTTTTCTCTGCATTTGCTAGACAATTGAAGCCTCACTTGGAAAAACTACTTTCTGGAATGACTTGTAGCAGTGCCTTTGGGCAGG
Source organism: Murina feae (assembly GCA_004026665.1). Lineage (NCBI taxonomy): Eukaryota > Metazoa > Chordata > Mammalia > Chiroptera > Vespertilionidae > Murina > Murina feae. The sequence continues at coordinate 55,988 of PVJC01002747.1, read as the reverse complement.
ACAGTGTCACTGTATCCTCTGCCTGATTTTGCAGGCCACCACCAAACTCCTCTTGCTCCCATCCCATGAGCCAAATGTTAAAAATGAATTTACTGTTATTACAAAACATATTTTGGAGACATAAATAAATTCATTATTTCCTCTTGAAATTATCACGTGCCTAGGAACATTACTGGAATCGAGGTTGGGGGCTTCAGTGTTCAGAACCCCCGTGGTTCATTATCCTGCTGAGCTCCTAATGGGGGGCTGGCCCAGCTGACTCCAAGGCCTGCTGAGGACCCGACCACGAGGGCCATAACCTGAAGTGGCAGGAGAGAGGAATGCTCACCTAAGGCTGGTGGAACATGCACGTGCTCGGAGGGACATCTGATCCGACTGTACAGAGAAGGGCAGGAGGTGCTTAGTAAATTCCCAAAAGAAAACACTGGGAAGAAGGGTGAGAACAACACTCAAGGCCTCCAAAGTCTAGGTACCAGAGACTGGTATGGGCAATATGTGAAGTTTTGATATTTTTAAACAGAAAATGGAGCCAAAATCACAGAAACCTCAGGAGAAAGTCACCAAGCCATCTGAGTTTACAACAGTCAGGTACAGAAGTGAATACCAGGAATTATCCAGAGTTAGAAGCAGAGATTCGTTCTGTTATTATTTTCAAATTTTTACTGTAGAGAATTTCAAATCGGCACGAAAGGAGAGAGACTAGTATAAGAAACACCCTCCACCCCCAGTGCCCACCATCTAGCCCTTGCCTCTTCTAAACAGGGTTAGACTGAGGCAAAGAAACTTCCAGAGATGTTATGATTTTCCACCCATTCACACAGCACAACCTGTAAAGTATCGTTTAGAAAACAAACACCAGAATTTCTAAGAGCACTTAGGGCAGAATTCAATTTGCTTAGGCAGTGAGACCCTGCAGACAGCTAACTGGAAGGTGGAAATAAACAGACAGTTCCAGGGTTTGATCTTCACAGAGAAAGAAATGGATCTCAAAAAACTGCATTCTGTTTAAGTATTTATCTTGTTTTCCTATCTGAACGGTATTTAGCATAAACACATTGTTAATGGAGACAAGTTGTTTTTTTTTAAATCTCCCAGAGTTTTCCCCAGCTTTATTAAAGCATAACTGACAAGTAGGAGTTGGGTAAAACTTGTTTTGATATATGTATATATTGTGAAATGATCAGTACATCCAAGCTAATTAACATATCCATCACCTCACAGTTAGCATTTTTATTTCTCCTTTTTGTGTGTGTGGTGAGAACAATGAACACCGACCCTTTCAGCAAGTTTCATGTACACAGTACGGTGTTCTTAACCAGTGTCCATGCTGCGCATTAGGTCCCCAGAACTTACACATCTTATACCACTGAAACTAGACAGAAGAATTATGTCACCGTGTGGTGCACGGATTTAAATAAAGGTGACAAGACTTGTGGTAATCAGACAGTCAGAGGGATGCCACAGGAATTCAGTTGAGAACAGAAAGGACTAGATATGAAGAGGAAAGAAGGGTCCCACAATCAGGATGTAGAATCAGCTGGGCAGACAGACATAACAGAGAGCTGGACCCTGCCTTGGGCCCATGTCGTTAATCCTTCCTCTAACTTACTGGGCTGCCCTCTGCACACGGGGGCCCTTCTGGGTTGACTGGCCAGCTAGATAACCCTCCTGGCCTCGGGTCACCCCAGGTTGGGAACCATGAAGGCAGAGGTGCTCCACCTTTGGGAAAAGAATTCTAGCTAAAAAAGGCAGAAGGAATAACACCAGAGAATCACACTTTATCACTCTTACTGATATAACGGACCGATGCGAAGTCATTAATGGTTGCTGAGACCACTGGTGACCTGCAGGGTGTAGCACCCGGAGGGGCAGCCTCTCAGTTACCCCACCTCCAGCTGCTTCCTTCTTTCTCTAAAGACAACCTCCTGCGACAGCCTCGGTCAGCACCACCCTCGATGGGCACAACCTGCTCTACAGACGCCTGACAACAACAAAGAACTTGGAAAAAGCAATGGCCAGAGTGACATCCACCTGGGAAGTTTCACAAATCCTCCGGCAAATGTGCCAGCACACCGAGCGCTGTGGGCATGTTTTTAAAGTAGACTTTACAGTCAGCTCTCCTTGAGCTGAAGGGAGGGTGGTTCATTTCCCTCGTGCTGCGCCTCTACACTGGAATTTGTGATGTATTTCCTTGCAGCAGACTTACTTTCCTAATTATGCCTTCCTTCAGCTAATATGAATACTAATTTGTATTCCTGAAGTACTCAGCTGCTGTGGAGGTGGAGGAGATGGTCCAGGCTTCCTCTGACTTGCTTAGAGAAATTGTCCAAGGACTTAAAATGTGTCACGAGTAACATGCATAACAGATCATCTGTATCTGGCTTATAAGAGTTGAATATATTTCTATTTATAAAACCAACAGGCCACTTCTGTCTCTTGGGGCTACTATGAGAAGAAGTAACTTTTTAGTTACATGATCGAAGTTCTTGAGATGAAAGACACTCCCTAAACTTGAGGTAGTGTTGTTTTAGGTCCTTTCTCAGGCGTCAGAGCAGCCATGTAGCAGCTACCGGGGGCAGACAAATGGTGAAGCAAGATTAAAGGTCCTGCTCATGATCCCCAGAGTTGCTGAGAGTGGAAGTTGTGCCACCAACTCAGTGTTCCCCCCCAGCAGTGTTCTCCACACTCCACGCTGTACACAAAATGAACAATTCACACACACACTCTTGGCCCTGAGTGTTTATATGCCCTCTTGTTAGTCAGAAGCACTGTTGAATGAGAAAAGAACTCTCCCCTCTCCCTTCCTCTCTGAAATCAATAAAAATATATTTAACAAAACAAAACACCCCATGATAATGAGGTACCACCTCACACCTGTCTGAATGGCTATCATCAACAAAATGAGATATGATGATGAGGATGTGGAGAAAAGGAACCCCCGTGAACTGCTGGTGGAATGCAGACTGGTGCAGCTACTGTGAAAAACAACATGGAGTTTCCTCAAAAAATTAAAAAATAGAACTGCCATTTCACCTAGAGATCCCATTTCTAGGAATATATCCCAAGAAATCAGAAACACCAATCAGAAAGAATATATGCACCCCTATGTTCATAGTAGTGCAATTTACAACAGCCAAGATTTAGAAACAGCATAAGTGCCCATCAGCAGTGGTACATCTATACAATGAAATACTAGGCAGGTGTAAAAAAGAAAGAACTCTCACCATTTGCAACAGTATGGCTGGACCTGGAGAGCATTATGCTAATCGAAATAAGCCAGTCACTGTCAAACCTCAGAAGGAAGGCAGGGGATGGTCGGCAGGTGGGAGGATATCAACCAATGGACTTGTATGCATGTATGCAGAACCCATGGGCACAGACAATAGGGGGTGAAGGCCTGGAGTGTGGGTGGGCTGGGAGAGGTCAATGGGGAAAAAAAGGGACATATGTAATACTTTCAAAAATAAAGATTTTTAAAAAAAAAGGAAGAAGAAAAAAACAGAACTCTCTAGTCCAGGAGTTCTTAGCCTTCCTGATGCCACGACCCTTTAATACAGTTCCTCATGTTGTGGTGACCCCCAACCATAAAATTATTTTCGTTGCTACTTCATAACTGTAATTTCGCTACTGTTATGAATCGTGATGTAAATATCTGATATGCAGGATGGTCTTAGGCGACCCCTGTGAAAGGGTCGTTCAACCCCCAAAGGGGTTGCGATCCACAGGTTGAGAACCGCTGCTCTAGCCCAACAGTAGGGCTGTGAAACCTTAAGCAAGGCAAAGCCAGAGAGCAGGGCAGCAGAAAGCAAACATCATTTCTAAGATTATGAAATGGGTAGGAAAGGACATGAGATTCTTGAAGGAAAATATTTTAAACGTAAAAAGATACAAGTTCATAGTCTAAGTAACATGGCTGGAAGGAGCTGCTCCAAAAACATTCAAGCAAATTTCCCTTTCCTCCTTCAACAGGCTGACAACACAAACACCAAGGCTCACTACTGAAACAGTCAAGACATTTACTCTCGGAAGCCATGCTGCCCATCAGAACTCACCGTGAAGACAGAGATGTATGTTCTCCATGTGCTGACCAATATGGTGGCCACAGAGCACCTGCAATGTGGCTAGTGTGACTGGGGAACGGAACCTTTGATTTTATTTGCTTTTAATTAATTTACATCAAAATAGCTAGCGCACAGCTCTAAAAGCTCTCCAGTATTTCACTGTACAGATGTACCACTGTTTTCCGGTGAGCCAAGTCCACATCATACATGTGCTTCAGTCATACATAAACTAGAGAACATGGTAAAGAGCTGCCTTTATTTAGGTGGAAACTCAATCTGAAAATGGATGCTCTACATTCACCTAAAATATATTTTCCTGGCATTCTCCTTATTTATATCATAGGCTTTTTTCCTTTGTTGCTCTGCCCCACCCCCACCCCCACCCCCACGGTGAGAAACTTTATCAGCATTTGAGGATAACACAGTATGGCTGTGCACTCTAAAGCTTCAAGCAGTCAGGAGAGGCTGGGCTGTGCAGTCAGGAGAATTGCTGGACGCCTCTCCATGAGCCAATCTGATAGCAGGGTCTTTGTAGTCTCACTCAGAGCAGTGTCTCAGTTTCCATATATAGACCCCTTCAACGATTCTCAGGTCCAACTGCTAGCTTTACAACCGAAACGATGTTTTTATCAATTTAACTTCAAAAACCCTATTGAGGCTCCTGTAAATCTCTAAATTGGGGCCTTTCTAATAATGAAGACTTGGTGTCATTATAAAGTCACAGGCAATGGTGCTGACAAAGCCAAATCTATATGTCTCCTTGCTGGGCCTTTGCTCTCGGTCTGACCAACAGGAGGAGAAAAGAGGCTTTGTCAGGAGCAGATGTGCAGTGGGAGATCCTGGGAAAGCAGATCTGTTGAATGAAGCAGGTGCCACTTAGACATTCACTTTACTGACTCCAACCACAACCTCCCCTTCATTTGATATCCTGCTCTTGGCAGGAGGATGGGGAGAGAGCATCACACAAAAAGGAAGCATGTTTATCCTGTTCAGATTACCGCTCTGCCAGGCTGCTGCTGCTGGGTTCTGCACACTTGCTCTTTATTAAGCAAATGGCAGATCTGGGAAGTGAATCCCTGTATTTACACAGGTAACCTGAGAGCCAGAGGGCCCAAATCATACTGGCTGCGATGTGCAAACTATCAGAGTTAATAACAGTACACTGACATTCCTTCAAAATCCTAGTGGAAGCATAAATAAAAAGAGGAAAGTCCCCTTTACCCAAGAACCTAAAACACTTCATTCTGAAGAATTTTTCATATCAAGAAATTCTTGTTCTTCCGCGAACAGTGACTGATCCCATTTTTACATGCTCAATTAAAACCCACTTTCCCATCCACGTACTGAATAGAAATGACTGCAATGAAACTTGTTCGATTATGGCTCTGAATCTGGTATGCTACACACACACACAAATCCCTCACAGAATATTACCTGCAATGAGGCACCAAGATTCTGTCTTGGTTACAAGGAGCTGGAATCATCTAAGACCAGAATCTGTCTTTCGAATACAAAGACTCAGAAAGATCTGGGGACCTAAAGGAAGGAGAATGAGATAACGAAACATGTAACTTGACCTTCAGGACACTGGGGATGGAGGAGACCATGTCAGTGGTGTCCATCTGCCAGATGGCAGGCATGTTCTTGGGAATCTCTGCCCAGAACATCCCTGGCGCATCAGTTTCCTCAAGCTGAGAATACCTGGCAGTCAGACCAAGGAGCAGATCAAGGTAGGCCACTGCGGCTTGATAACCTGCTAATTCCCACTGGGCTTCAAGGAGCCAACTCTGGAAGCACTCAGCTTTTCAAATGGATAGCATCTAAAAGCATCATCTGAGGGCCATGGCCATGGCTCAGATGAGTCCTAAGAATAGAGACCAATGAATAGTGGCCACACATTTCATTGTAAAAGGCCCTCTTCTTTTCTAGTCTTTAAGTCTTCAAGTAGCAGAGCCTAGGTAAGCAATTCTTGGTGTTACATACTACGAATGCCCGAGGCCACCCCGTTCATAATGGTAGAGGGAGGGGACACCTCCCTCTGGACTTGCAGACTGGGTAAGGAGAGAAGGAGAGGGGTGACTCTAAACCCATAACACTTTCCAGAGGCCTGCTCCTTTGGAAGGTATCCACAGGGCAGCATCTTTGCAGGAGACAAAGGCACCCAAGAACCCTGACAACTGGAAACCTCTCCAGCTGGGGCGATGTTGGATGAGTACGAGGAAAGGCCCGGTAATTCGGAGAATTGAATCTGCTTTGTCTCCCCAGCATGCCTGAGGGGCAATGCTTCCTTCAGTAACAGGCTTTCTGAAGAGGGGTTCTCAGTGTGAGAGTCACTACCTGCTCCCTCCAATGGAGGCCTAAGAATGTGTTCTGGAGTGCTAAAAGCAAATCCTCTGGAGACCGATTCCCTGCCCATCAGTGGTGTTGAATACTAACAGTGGCATAACAGTGACTGCTCACGATCACCCAGGCACTAATGAGAGTAGGACTTATCTGCTGTCCCCAAAATTAGTGACATCAGCATATCTCCCTGGATGGGGAGACTGGGGAGTGAGAAAAACTGCCGCTTCCCTCCAAGAGCTACTCTGGTAGGCATTTTGGACTTCACAAGATCATTATGAAGGCAGTAGGGAAGGAGGACAAGCTTCAGTGCTACGAAAGGGCTGGGTGAGTAACACCAGGGGGCACAGAACTGTAAACCACCTTTGGATATTCTAGAATTGGGAGCCCCATTGCCTATCTCTGTATCATCATTCTTTAGAAGCAGCATGCTTCATCATGAAGTCTGGAATTCACCCAATAGCAATGGCTTCCTTCAGCCTTGTGACCCACCAGGCTCTGGATGTTTGATATTTTGGGGGATGGATGGATCACTATAAAATTAGAGTGCGGTTTGAAGATGCCTGTAACCAGGAAGAGAAACTTGTACTTGTGAGGCATCTAAGTTGAAATGTGCAAGTGGCCGAGGAAGTGGGTCTAGGCATTGCCACTGCCTCCTGCCACAGGTTCTTCTGCTGGGAACTCTGTAGTGCACAAACAGGGCAGTGCTTCTTGCAACCCTGCTGCCCAGCTATTTACTGGCTTCGGATTATTGCAGTCACGTGGTAGGTTTTTTGTGGTCATTTTGTTTTGTTTTTAAAGCAAAGCCATGCTGTCCATGACCTGAGGTGACAGGGAAGTAACGCTCATGAAGCATTAGTGCACAACTCGCCTCGCCAGGAGGCAGCAGTGTTTGTGCTACAGCCTTTAGCTCAGCACTATCCAAGAGGCCTTCCTGCAGCGATGGAGACGCTCTGTAGCCTTTTCAGTGCCCACCTGCCAGCCACATGCGCCTATTTAAGTTTACACGTGAGTTAAAATTAAAAAAGAAATTCTGTACCTCAGGCCATGATTACTGAGCACTTGAAATGTGGCTAATGTAACTGAATTTTAATTAACCTGCTTTTAAATGTAAATAACCACACATAATAAGTAGTTGCCATACTGGACAGCACACCTTTAGATCTTGGGTTTTGATGCCACTTATCTGCCCAGTGTCAGATTTATCATGACACTGACTTCTAAAAACAGGGCTCACAAGCTCTGTCCACCTCACCTTATTGTGTGAAGGTGAAATAATGCTGAGAGAGCTTGCTTAGTGGTGGTAGTAGTATTGGTAGTAGAAAAAGAAAGGAAAAGAATGGAAAAAGATGATAATAGAAAAATAATTCTGTACAACACTTACAGTCAAAAGGCAAAAATAAAGTAAAATTGAAGTATTTCCTGTTATGACATCCACCAACATGTCTCCCAGAATGAAAACTACTCATCTTAAGAGAACACTTAGCTGACTTAAGTGGGAAACCTTGTCTGCAAAGAAAGCGTGCTTCCTGCCTGGCCAGTGTGGCTCAGTTGGCTGGGAGCACTGGCCCGTACACCAAAAGGTAGTGGGGTTAGATTCCAGTCAGGGCAAGTGTGGGAGGCAGCTGATGGATGTTTCTCTTTAAAATAAATCAATAAAAATAAATAAAAAGACATGATTCCAAAGGGGAATCAGTTGTAAGACAGAGGAATCTTCATTTGCCTTTCTAACGGACCAGGCAAGGCCTTAGCATGGTGACATCATCCTAGAGACTCAGCTTTCCGTAAGGCCTCCCTATCAGTGGAAAAGAGGGCACTTAACTGATAGAGGGTGGCCCAACACCCAGACCTCCATGGCACTGCTCTCTGGGGATTTTCAGGAGACCTGTAGCCTGAGACTCACTGCTCACACAAAATACTGATATTTAGGGGCCTGCCTGCTTCAAATCCTGGATGCACTGAACGCATCGTTTTTTAAAATATATTTTATTGATTTTAGAGAGAAAGGGGGGGGGGGAGAGAGAGAGAGGGGGAGAGAGAGAGAGAGAGATGGAAACATCAATGATGAGAGAGAATCATTGACTGGCTGCCTCCTGCATGCCCCCCACTGGGGATGGAGCTAGAAAACCAGGCAAATGCCCTTGGCCAGAACTGAACTTGGGACTCTTCAGTCCACAGGCCAATGCTCTATCCATTGAGCCAAACCAGCTGGGCTCATCGTTTGTTTCTTTTGGATTAAAGGTACAAATAGCAGCATAGTATCAAAGAGTACACCATTTTTAAAGCTGTTATTATGCTTACAATGACTGAAAATGCACTTATAATAAATCTTTATTTATTTAAACTTTAATTAAAATACTGAGCCACAAAGTGTTTTAATGTACCTTTTTGGGGAGCAACATTGACATATTTCCTAATTTTAATTTAACATTTACATTTCCACTGGCTCTTTTGGAAACAAGTCCATATACTAATGTGCTGAGAATGAAGAGCACAGAAAAAGAAAGAATGAGAGATGCATTTTACAGTGTATCAAGATGAGGACTGGCATTTCATCTCTTATTTTTAAAGAGGAGCTAGAAGAGTAAAACATGTAGTAACAGTAGATGATGGTGGCGGTGATAAGGGGAAAATGAAGAAAGTCACCTGTTATGATGGAAGTTAAAATACAATGCAGTTGTAAGATCTGTAGAGAGATTATGCTATTAGTAGTAACAAAGGCTATACTAACTACTGCAAACTATGTGCTGGAAGGGAACAGCAGTCCTTGCCCAAGGAGTGTGATATAATCAAGTCCAGGAGCCACCTTCTGCCCTTGCTGGTTCGGCTCAGTGGGCAGAGCGTCAGCCTGTGGACTGACGGGTCCCGGGTTCAATTCCAGTCAAAGCACATGCCTGGGTTGCAGGCCAGATCCCCAGTAGGGGGTGTGCAGGAGGCAGCTGACCAATGATTCTCTTATCATTGATGTTTCTATTTCTCTCTCTCCCCCACTTCCTCTCTGAAATCAATAAAAATATATTAAAAAACAAACAAACAAAACAAAAACAATGTCACCTTCAATCAAGGTTCTTTCACTCAAGGTTACAGAAAGGGCTTCTGATCTATTCCCATTTTTACAGTACTCACCTCTGAGCACAAACGCTTCACTTGCATGAAGTATTTGGATCTGTCCTGAAGACAGGAAAGCAGGATCTGCAACAGTGCTGTGTGCCCTGTTCAACTTAACTCATTTGGGAGAACCATGGGGAAGAAATTAGTGCTGACAGCTGATAATAATGTCATGTTTACCTGTGTCTATGTGCCCAGCACTATGCTAAGCACTTTACAGGAATCATTTTGTTTAATGTTCACATTTACCTTATGAGCATGGAACTATCATTATCCTACTTTTACAGTTAAGGCTCACAGAGGTTAATTTGCTTGCCCAAGATCACAGTTTGGAGGTGGTGTAGCTTTTAGAGTATCCAGCTAGGATTTCACCACTACAAAACCAGTATTACATGAAATATTAAAGGGAAAAGGAGGAGGAGGAGGAAGAGGAGGGGATTTATCAGGATAATCACTTAGTATCTAATCTAATAAAAGAGTAATATTGAAATTGACCATTTCTATGGGATGCCTAAGCCACACCCACCAGCCAATCAGAGCAGCTGTATGCAAATTAACCCAGCCAAGATGGAGGCCGGTAGTCATGGAGCTGGAGTAAACAGGCAGCTTCCATTGCACCAGGAGTAAACTGTCTGCAGCTGGCCGGCTGGGTTTCTCCCGGCTCCAGGCAACATACTTGCAACATTGTCTCAATTATAGAAGCCTCGGAGCTGAAGCAGCCTTCCGTTGCACCAGCGATGGAGGAAACTGCCTGCCCAGAGTCTACTAAGGCAACATTCTTTCAATTATAGAAGCCACAGAGCTGAAGCCAACAGGAGGCTTCGTTACCTGCCTAGGCCTTGGCTTAAAGGAACAGTATCAATTATAGAAGATAAATAAACCCCAGAAACCAGCTTCCAGCCAGCCTTGCTAGGACATTGGGTCAATGGGAGCTGTGGGCAGCCTGAAAGCCTGAAAACAGCCCTCAGCCCGTCACCCAGGCTAGCCAGGTACCCCTGTAGGGACGCAAATCCTGAAGGAACTGTGGGCAGCCTAAAAACGGCCCTCAGGTCCTCACCCAGGCTGCCTAGGCACCCCAGTAGGGACCCAAAACCTGAAGGGGCTGTGGGCAGCCTGAAAACGGCCCTCAGCCCATCACCCAGGCTGGCCACACCCCAATGGGGTGAGGGTCCACACTGGGGGGCTTGGCCAGCCTGCAAACAGCCATCAACCCCTCACCCAGACTGACCAGGCACGCCAGCAGGTGGACATCCCCAGAGGGGTCCCAGACTGCGAGAGGGCACAGGTCGGGCTGAGGGACCTCCCGAATGCACAAATTTTTGTACACCAGGCCCCTAGTCATAATAATAAAAGGCCAAGAGGCATCATGACCAAAACGACCAAATGACCAGTTGCCATGAGGTGGCATTAACCACTTCTAGGTCCCTCCCCATCTCTGCCCGAAAGTGGGGATAGGGCAGGACTGGGGACTGGCGAGTGGCTGAACTGCTGACCTTTTGGTCCCTCCCCCTGGCCTGCAGGCTCCGATGGATCAGTGACGGTGAATGTGGGAATCGGGGTGGGTGGTGGGAGGGCTGGGTTGGCTGTCAGGCCACTGGGATCACCAGCTCATCCCAGGCTGCTTCGGGGGTTCAGGCCTGCGGGAAAGCAGGTGCCTGTAACTTCACCTCCATGCACGTGCACCAGGGTGACCGCTGATGGAACATGCTGCCACTCGGGGCCTCTCATGCTGGGACGGGTAGGTTGTGGGTGCACCCCACAGTATCCGTCAGTGCCTCAAGCCCAGCAGCAGTGGCAGCGGCAGCAGCAGCACCCGTATGAGTGGCCCCGAGCAGGCAGCGCATTCCACCAGCGGCTAGCCCAGTGCACGCGCATGGAGGTAAAGTCTCTGGCGCCCGCTTTTCCTGTAGACCTGAGCCCCGGAGCAGCTGGAAATGAGCTGCTGATCCCAACGGCCGTACAGTCCGGTGGTGGAGGTAGTGAAGGCCTGAGGACTGGAGAACAGGCAGAAGATGGCCCTGATCACAGGAGGCTAGGCCTAGGGACCTTACCTGCACGACTGAATTGTGCGCTGGGTCTCCAATGTTATATACAGTCTAAAACTGGGGTGTATACCTCGAATTAATTTAATATTGTATGTCAAATGTAACTGAAAGATAATTTAAAAGTAAGTAAAATAAACATCAACCACCAAAAAGGGAAAGATTTTGCCCTAGCTGGTTTGGCTCAGTGGCTAAAGTGTCAGCCTACAGATTGAAGGGTCCCAGGTTCGATTCTGATCAAGGGCACATACCTTGGTTGCAGGCTCAATGCTAGCCCTGGTTGGGGCAGGTGTAGGAGGCAACCAATAGATGTGTCTCTCTCACATTGATATTTCTGTCTCTGTCTCTCCCCTTCCTTCCATTCTATTAAAAAAAAAAAAAATCAATGGAAAAACAGCCTCCAGGGATGATTAACAAAAACAACAAAATATTTTCAAAATGAGTATCAACATGATCCTAATTACCATATTTTCCAGCGTACAAGACAACTTCTTAACCCAGGAAAATTTTCTCAAAAGTTGGGGGTCATCTTATACGCCCAGTGTCGTCTTATGGGGGGGTGCTGAAACTTCCCAGGCGGACTGGAAAATCTGCGGTCGCCGGTGGGGGGAGCCCAAAAACGGTCGCACTCCATTCATTTCAATGGAGCCGGATGGAGACTGCAAGTGTCTCTGGTCGGCTCCTTTTTGTGCCGCATATGGTCTCTGTCTGGACTTTTTAACCCAGGAAAATCTTCTCAAAAGTTGGGGGTCGTCTTATATGCCCAGTTGTCTTATACATTGGAAAATATGGTAGGTTAAAATTATTTATGAATGGGGGAGAGGGGGGGGGCATATTTTGAAAACTCAAAATGCTATTCTCTATAGTGGGATTATAGATGATTTTTATAATCAGGACCAAAAATAAAAATAACCGCCCCTCCCCAACAAATGCTATTCCCCCCTTTTTTCTTGTGGCAACTTTAGAGAAAGTGTTGGTCATTAAAAAAATGCTGATACTTTCTTAGCAGCTCTGGAAAGAGGCTGATGAGATAATAGTTGAAGCAGATGACTGCCATTAATTTTGTTAACTAAGAACTTCAGTTATTTGTTTTTACCCCCACCTAGCTTTTAGGAATGAAAGATAGCTGCATGAATCCGCCGTAAGATCTCAGACAGAAGAGTACTTCTGAAGTGGCCAAGTGCCAGTATAATTCTTATTTTTCATTATTTTTGCTGAAATAGGAAGAGAAAAGAACAGGATCTGGTTCCCTGAGGATTATGAACAGTGGATAACAAGGCCGGTGGAAGGTGAATATCACTCAAAGAGCTCTTCAACCCTGTGTGAGCACCCCTGCATGGTCCTGGAGTCCAGCAGTATAGGGGTTCTACGCTACAGAGGAGTAGAGTGCGGGGAAACCAATGGGCAATTTAAAAGTTGTATGACTTCTTATATTAAGGTGTGTTAGGGAGGGAAAAGGAAGAAATAACTGTGTTAAAAAATAATAAAGGAAGGAACTAATCCAGAGGCCTTTCCCAGCCAAAGTTAATTCCATCTGCACCTCAACGAAAAGAAAGGCACCTATGAAAATCTTTAAATTGAACCTACCATGAAACTCCATCCTGAGAGATCAAAGACTCATTTATTGCAACTAAAAATGGGAGAACATAAATGAAATAAAGTAACACCAGTGCCTGAGTAGCCCCTTTAGAGTTGGGATGGTGTAGAGTCCAGAAAAAAAGGGGAAGTCTTCAGGGCGCAAGGTCTCTGTCAGCTCTGTCCCAGTGACCTGGAATTTGAACTTCTGCTATGCATGGGACATGATCTTTAACTTGAAAGCACTGTCCTACAGGACACTGCTTTCATATCCGCACACTGCCCAGCCATCTCTCACTGGGTATTGTACTCCATCAAGTTCCACACATACTAGTAATGGGCCGCCATCCCCTCTAGCTCCATCCAAGAAGATGCTGAAAAATGTGTCTCGAGCCTGAACAATATCCAAATTGCCCTTAGAAGAGTCATCTGCTAGCAGGATTTTTACGTAAGCCCTATTCGGGAACCTGAGATGTATTGCTCCCCAGTGGTATCTGTTTCAAACAGCACCTTGTTCTGGTGCTTCCTGTTAATAAACTCTCCCTGATATTACCTTTGGTCTACTGGTAGACTCCTTAAGCTTGTCATCACAGAAGTGACAAATATTGGTAACAGGACACAATCTAAAAGAATGAAAAGAGAGCTTCTACAGTTCTAGTCCCAGAGTAAATGCTGCAGCACTATGAGTAAAAATGTTAGCAGACGGAGGAGCATCCGAATTATTTGGATCATATCCAATATGAGTCATTCTTTGGATACCCAAAGGAAAAATGAAATGATCAATCTTCACTTAAAATTGCTGGGATGAGGCACAGCTCACTGGTCTTGTTTGATGTAAAAAAGCTGCCTGGGGAAGGTACTAATTCCATCTGCCAAGTCTGAGTTCAGCACATGTGGGCAGTCACAAACTGGGATGGCCTGCTTTGGGGAACCACTGGCTTTTAGGATTAGACCAGAATTTTCTCTTATCACAAATGTAGCCAAGAACATAAAATCAACACAACTGATTCACATAACCCAAAGCTGCTGAAGAGGCAGCTTCCAGGAATCAGTAGTAGTGGGTGTGGTTCAACTTCACTGCATGGCTGAACAGGTCTACTTGACTAGAGAGAGACTCAGGTCCATCGAAAGGTGAGGCTGGGAAGAGTTCAGAACTATAAACCCGTCTGTTCTCCTCAGCCACACAGGTCAAGGCCATTACATTAGAAGAGATAACAGAGTCTCCTACCAAACCCACACAGAACTGTACAGCAGTTCTGTAGGGAATAACAGCATCTGCACTTCAAAAGAATGTCACATAGCTAGACATCCTCCCTCTCACTTAAGGTGAGGAACAGAGAAAAGCAAGCAGGATTCTGGTTAAAGCAGGAGGTTTGCCTTCATTCTGTCTATACTTCTTTTCACCCTAAACATGTGTGGCTATGTGATGCCCTTTATCCCACAGCGTTCTCACTAAGATCATCTCTGTCTCTATGCGGGTTAGTTCAGGGAAGCCCCTAGCCCTATAGAAAAAGCAGGCTATAACTTAGCATTTGATATTTTTTTGTTTTTTAAATAAATGATTCTTAGAAGCCACAATGGCTGTTTATATTTCCTTTGATATTCTTTTAAAAAATATGTTTTATTTATTTATTTATTTATTTCTTAGTTCTCACTTGAAGATATTTTGTCTATTGATTTTTAGAGAGAGTGAGGCATGGGGGAGGGAGGGAGGGAGAGAGGGACAGAAACAGAGAGAGAGAGGGAAAAAAAGAAACATCGATGTGATAGAGACACACTGATGATAGAGATACACCAGTGGCCTCTGGCAACCTAGGAACCCTGCCCTTGACTAACACTTGTACCTGGATCCTTAAATGTGTGGGCCGAGCACTAACCACTGACAAATATTGGCCACAACTGTTTTTATTGATTTTAGAGAGAGCTAGCTAGAGAGAGAGAGAGAAAAAACAACACATCGATGGCTGCCTCCTGCAAGCCCCCTACAGGGGGTGGGGCCCCACAATGTGCAATACGGGAGTCTAACCGTGACCTCTTGGTGCACAGGATAATGGAACAACACTCAACCAGCTGAGCCACATCGGCCAGGACCTGTGTTATTCTTCTCTGGGGCCAGAATACCTTCTTCCCACTTCCAAAGGAGGACACAGAATCATTCTTCCTTCAAAGACTTTCCCAACTAAAATCTTATTCTTAGGGACTACCCTAAAAAAAAGTGCCAGGGACATTTTTCAGCCACTAATGCCATTAAGGAACTTTCTGCATGGGAATTGTAAATAAATAGATCAGGTTTTCTCCCCATTTGGTCTTCCACAGCAGTATTACTGTCTGTGGAGTTGACTAAACCAATTTTTGAAAAAAAGGAACTTTCTGCTTAAACAAGTGTAGTTATTATCTATCCTCTTTCCAGGACTTTAACAACAAATATACAAAACCACAGCGTCTTATAGAAATGTCTAATCACTCTGCCTAAAATTAATATAACATTGTCTGCCAACTGCAATTGAAAAGGCACCACGGGGCACCCAATCTGACCTGCTTAACCTAATTATATAGAATTTAAAACAAAAGTCTAATAAACAATCACATATTGTCTCACACAACAGGGCTGTCCTCCTCTTAGACCCAGACTTCTGAGGCACTTCCCTGGGCAGCCATCTTGGTAACTGTCGCCCAGAGCCTGTGAAAGTAGATCCGAAGAGCTGGGCTGGAGTTGTAAACTTCTGCTGCCATATTTCTATGAACGTTACCCCTTTCATTTATTCAGGAAGTAATCACTATCCAGGAGGTCAAAGAGCTGGGAGAGAGGGCAGGGTGCTATTGGCTCACCAGCGATGCTTGGTGAGGCCACATTAACAGGAGGTAGAACCCTCAGCACCACTCGGACAGGCACCTCCAGCACAGCCTGCCGCCCGTGTGAGATGGCGGCACCTTTCTCCAGAGGGAGCACTGTGCCAACCACAATGTACCCGCCATGGAGAGGCTCTGCTGCAGGAAAGGCCCTGATCTCTCCCACGGGACAGCAAAGACAGCAGATTTTAAAGAACCTCTGAGCACGTCCTGTCACAGCACAAGAGCCACTTCTCAAATAAGCAATTCAGTGAGGGGACCATTACCAGAGCTCCCCGACCCTGCCCCAGGAAACCCCAAGTCTCCCACTAGTGAAAAGAATCAGGGGCTCTGAGACTTTTCGGAGGCATCAATGGCCTACCACTAGGGGAGAGCTCAAATCAAAGCTCAACCTCTTTCTGAAGGGTTGGTTGTCAGTCATGTCATGAAGGTTTAAGTGGAAACAAGGAAGAAATTGAATGAAATATTTATGCTCTCTCACCATTAGCATCTTGGACGCCAGTAAGTGCTCCAACGGCTGCTGCGGTTTCCCCCGACAGGACGATCTGTCCTCCCCCTTGCAAGGTGGCTTCGGCCAGTGTGGCAACAGCATGGGCAGCAGCTTCACTGTGGGTACAGAACAGGAGAGGGGGTGCGAGTTGAATAAAGGCACAGCACTGCAGCTGGAGAAACCAACCTTCCCACCCTTCCTTGGACTCTCCCCGACTCTGTTGTGAGCCCACCAGCAAGCACACGATTCCACGGCTACTGGACAGAGCCAGAGTAAGTTTTAAATGATAATATAGAGCCAGAGAAACCCAAGTCTTACCTACAGTATTTCTAAAGCTACTGTGAGCGTTTCTTTAAACCTAGGAAATGGGTGTTTGAGGACAGAGAGCAAGCATTGTAAGTCTCCTCTTTATCGATAGCGACTGAGTGCTCGAGAGCCGAGTGGAGCTCCGATCCATATTCACCATGGAAAAACATTTCAGTTGTCAATCACAAGGTTTCCTTTTTTTCTTCTCTCTTTACAGTAACACAAGACAGATAATCACCTGGAACTGCCCTTTTGTAGCCAAGAATAAATAATAATCTGAGGAGTCAGCAACCTGGATTTGCTATTCAATTAATAATGGCTTACGTCCATGATTTTAAATACAAAGTAATAGTTAACTGCTATTCTGCAAAGTCTAACTCTTCCCTTTGTCTCACTAGACATGCAGGCAGTGCTAAATTAAGACTTAAAATTTTAAATCATCACTATAAACCCAAACTCTCTAGAAATACCATAAAATAATAAACCTCCCTTCATTGCAGAACATACACTCTGTGCAATAGATATTAACCATGTTTATGGTGAGCACTATTCTAGCAGTGTGTCCCATTTTTCTTTTCCTTGCTTTTACTCTATGCATAAATACCCACTTTTACTTATTCTCTGATGCTACAAACTATATGTATTATCATTTTATGTGTCATTAAGAAAGAAAAGAGAAATTCTTGACAATTGTAAAAGTACGACTGTAATTTACCATCCATATTTCAGAGATTTAAAATGTGTGTGTATGGGGGGGGGGATAAGTTTTGCACCTCTCCTGGGAAAGTATCAGGTACCACTTCGCACGTTACTGAGGAAGAATGGAAAGCAGGCATATTAAGAGGAGGAGGTGTCATTTAGTTTAGCAGAGGTGGACAAAGTCCTGGGTTTGACACCAAATGAGACAGTTGACTCAGCTTTGTTCGGAGGCTGCAGACTTTGCCGTAACTATGACAAGTCACAATTACAAGCGGGAGGTGGGGATGGGAAGGGACTGTGGACTGGTTAGGGTAAACATGATGACTGTGGGCAAAGCAACATGTATCAGGTCACTTTTGTCTAAAAAAGTCAGCAGACAAGTAAAGCAACTGCCATAACATCCCCCCCGGGAAGACTTCTTGGTCACTAAAAGGATTCTAGGAAGCAGTAAAAAAAAAAAGAACAGAAAAGTCTCATTAAAAAGAAAATTCTTCCCTTGTTACTTTTTTAAACGTCTATGTCTTTATGTTTAAAAGTTATTTTTTTCTAATAATAAAATACATGTAAGCCCTAGCTGGTTTGGTTCAGTGGATAGAGTGTCTGCCCTCGGGCTGAAGGGTCATGGGTTCAGTTCTGGTCAAGGGCATGCACATCAGTTGCAGGCTCGATCCTCGGCCCTGGCTGAGTGCAGGAGGCAACCAATCGATGTGTCTCTCTCACTTCGATGTTTTTCTCTATCTCTCCCCCTCCCTTCTACTCTCTCTAAAAATCAATGGAAAAATATCCTTCTGTGAGGATCAACAAAATAATAATTAAAAAATACATGTAAAAAACTTGTAAACGTTTCATTAAGTATAAAAAACTTAAACTATACAGAGATAATAGTATTTCCTTCTCATCTTAAACACAACTTTAAACAGATAATAATCAGAATCATACTGTATACAGTTTTATAGCCTGCTTTTTTTTACCTAACATTGTATTGACCCCATATAAATATTCTTTGACATTTATTCAAAATAAGAAATTAAATTCCAAAGTGCTGACTTTTCCCTTTTAAAGTTACATAGCTGTGGCAACCTTTAATTTGGAAGCTTCCTTTGACTTAGTTCAAGGTCATGATTATACATTTCAAATTTATTTCCTTCATAAAAATTTTTGGGATATAATTGAGGTTGAGCAAAAAGCTGAACAGAATACAGAGTTTACATGCAACCCATGTAAAAGCTAAGATGATCCTTTATGCCGAAACACAGTTCCTGGTGAACGGATACTCTCTAGCCAGTCACTCCACAGTAACTGCAACATGAGTTTAGAGCCGCAGGGGAGCCTTGATCTGGAATTACTACTAAGGCTATTAGTGCCTAGATCCTTTTTTGTTAATATTTTTCTAAAAAACTTTTGTCAAATAATACCAACATCCTATTTGACAGTGTTAACACTCTGACCTGAGACTTCATGGAAAGCTAAAATGCATGTCCTTTGAAAAAAGCTGCAGCTGCTGTGTGGAGAAGGAAGCTGCAGATGAGAATTGTTTATGTGGAAACAGGATTTTTGTTTACAGGTTACCTCAGCCACTGCTCATTCCCAGTTTTTAATCACAGTTTACAACAATCTTATTTCTATGACCATCAAAGGCGATGCCCTGCCACTCTTGTGCACCCCAGACACATGCTTTTAGTGTGGAGTTTCATAGGCAGTGATGGGGAGGGCAGCTACCCAAGTCCTCACAGGAAAGTTTACCTGTAGCCAATTACTCCTATTTTATTTTGTCTGAAGCTCTAAACATTTAGTCATTGTCTTGAATACCTTTCTAAAATGTTAAGGTAAGTGCGCTCTCCCTTTCGGGAGCATGCCCATGCCTTTCTTCCCTCTTAGGCATGCACCTTTACTTTTCTCTCCTGAACTCTAAGGGTCCCCACGAGATGTGCGACCAGGGAGTAACGGGCGTGGCAGCCCATCCTGGGCCTTCTCAACTTGTCTCGAAGGCCCCTTTCCTGACTTTCAGCAGCCCCTTCTTTCACAGTTTTCTTCTTTTCTTTTCTTTTCTTTTCTTTTCTTTTCTTTTCTTTTCTTTTCTTTTCTTTTCTTTTCTTTCTTTCTTTCTTTCTTTCTTTCTTTCTTTCTTTCTTTCTTTCTTTCTTTCTCTTTCTTTTCTTTCTTTAATATATTTTTATTAATTTCAGAAAGGATGGGAGAGGGAGAAAGAAACATCAAGGAATCATTGATTGGCTGCCTCTTGCACGCCCCCTACCGGGAATCAAGCCTGCAACCTGAGCGTGCGCCCTGACAGGGTATTGAACCATGACCTCAGGTTCACAGGTCGAAGCTCAACCATTGGGCATACCGGCTGGGCTTCACTGTGACTTTCACTTCCCAGTGAGCTATCAGCAGCCCCACTTTGGCTCACTTCTTTTCTATACAGTCTCGAGAGAGCCACGGCAGCCCCGAAATATCTCTCTCTTGTAGCTTCCTCTATCCTAAGCCTTTCCTTTTTCACTGTCCTCAGCTTTAATTAATGCACTCTCAAAATAAGCAAGCAAATAAATAAAAGAATAAATAAATAAAATATGTTACAGTGGAAGAAAAGCCGGGGACCACCAAGCACCGAAGCAACCTGGGTTGTCAGGGAGGAAGGTCCAGTGGAGAGGACAGGTCCACAGGTCAGTGAGGTTAGTTTTTACATCCCTTGTTAGGAGCCACAGCCAAAGCAGCAATGGATGAATGTTGTACATGGGGCATTAAGACAGGGGGTGACTCCTGTGGTCAGCAAATCCAGTTCCAAATCTATTCTAACCACTTACACTATTTCATTAAAAGTGATCAAACGCTACTGCTGGAAATAGATTACCTTTACTTAAAAGGTGAGTAAGCATTAAAATGTCTCTAAGCTACCACTCCACAATTTTTTGACAAAAGTAATTTCCTAATTTTTTATTTGCAAGTGTCCAACATTCTTTACAGGAAAAAGCAGTTATGCAGTCCCTGCCCTCCATTTCCAGAGAGGATTTCTGATCTAGTTTGTCCATCTCATTTTACTGGCAAATAAACAGCAGTCCATATATGAAAGCCACATTTCATTTTAATATTATCTCTATTTTTAACTCAACAGTATTTTCTTTAAAAAAAAAAAAAGGCAAGAGTAATTTTTTCTTTAAAAATTTGATTCACTTCTTTTTTAAGCAGAGTTTCTTCACAGCAAAGGAACAGCAACTCTAAATTCCTTGAGAAGAGCAATCAACGTAAGCATTTTTTCCTCATAGGACTGAGTAACAGCACTACACACAGCAGACAGTAAAAACTGTCTTGGTGTCAACACACTGAATTTCTACTAAGGCAACGGTAGATTCAGTCTACAAGTATTTATCATGTATGCAGACTGACTTGTTTAAGAGGGAATATAAGTCTAGGGCAGCTTAACCAACAAATTGAAACTAAAATTAATCACTACATTGCAACAGCCAAATGATTCCACTTCCTTTCCTCTAGTTGTTCAGGCTCAATAGCTCTACTTTTTTTGGAGCTGTGATGCTCTGTTCTTCACTTTGATTCTCTCTTCATCTCCTTCCTAAAAGTGTTGATTTATTATATATTTGGAAAATAATTAAAATTAACTACTTTCCAGACATTTTCCTGACAGTGCATCCATAGCCTCTTTGGCTGATAATAATGCCAGGGTGGGCTACAGGCTGTCTGAGTCCCGGGCCCATGTTCTGACATGCTATGCAGTCTTCTGGCAGCATGGCTGAAAAACAGGTCCATCCTGCATCTGTCCTGACCCCCTCCCCCTCTAACAGATGAAGGCGCCCTCTGCCTTCTTCCTCCCCACCCGCCTCTCCATGCAGCTTGTCTCTCTTCTCTCTGCGCCCACATCTGCTGTTTACAGTGCAGCAGAGGTGCAGGTGATTATTAGAGAACCACGCTTGTCCCATCTGCACCTGACACACACTGCTAGGTGGGAGCAGCTCTATGAACTCACTTTGTTACCATAGGATCAAAGACCAGATTTCTCAGTGTATTTTCACCAAGATGACTTCCAGAGTGCATAGCATCCCTTAGGGAAGCAAACACCAAGGACTTATGTCTTCAGTCCAATCCTCCTGCCATTAGATAGTGGGTTACTTCTCCTGGAATCAGAAAACCCCTGATGTCCCCCTAACAGCCTGCTATAGCCTAGTCTTCGCTGTCAGGTGTGGTTTCTTCACCCCCAGCACTTACTGGGGCGTTGAACTACTTGATTGCAAACAGATTTCAACATCTCTTTACTCCTCCCACATGCCACAGTGAACCACATTCTCCTTCCTTTGGAGTAAACACTGTAGCCACTTCAGCTGCATTTGAGTCTGTTAACAAGCTCTCCCGGGAAACCAATACCCTCCTTGCCTTTAGAAATAAAACCTGGTCCGTACACTAAAGGGAGCCTCATATTTTCCACAATGTGCAGGGTTTCCAGGATACTCTTCACTGGAATATTGAAAGCACTGACCCAATGAAATAAAGTTTGCTGGTCTTTAATGGTGGCCAGTTAGGCCCCATGTTAGTGAGGAGTTATGGGGTAAAAGGGAGGGGGTCTCATTCTGGCCAACGCTTTCAGGAAGCCTCTTAAAAAGCAAAGAGTGGGACTGGGCCAAAGTGTGAGAAATAAATTCACGTTATTGAAAAGCAACAAGGTTCAATGGGCTAAGAAAAAAGTTTCAATTGCAGGTCACTCAGGGATTCAATGGGTAACTCTGGGAGGACAACTGTGTGTGGTTCAGTTTTCTGTGCCTAATCAACCACCAAGTCCTGGCCATGCGTCCTTCAAAACTAGTCACGTCATCTCCATTGTTACTACTTTAGTTTTCAGACCTTTGACAAATCACACCTGGATTGCTTCTTCTAACTGGTATTCTATTTCTAATCTCTTCTCACTACAAGCTGTTTCAATAACTATAATTCCTGAAGTGCTAACTATGGGCTGGACACTTTGTTGAGAGTCTTATATACATGATCTTATTGAATCCTTTTTATTCTACTCGATGAAAATCATCCTTATTATAACAATGAGAAGACCCAGGTTAGGAGTTAAATTTCTCAAGATCAAATGGCTAGTAAGTGGCAGAGCTAGGATTTGAACCTGAATCTATGCGACTGCCTAACCTCCTCTACAGCCTCTGGAAAGCACTGCACATAATCCAATCAAGACTTTCTAGTCTCTATCGCAATCGACCTAAACTTCAGCTGATTTTTATATTTTGAGGTGATCCTATTCCTCTGAATTTCTATGATATCCGCCTACACTACTCAATTCAAGCGTGGATTACACTCTGAGTAATACTGCTTGCTAAATGTTTTACTTAAACCAATCTTCCCAATGGTTTCATTGAAGGAGACATTACATTTAAGAGCACTCTTCATTTACAACCTCACCTAATAGAGTGCTGGGATGTCACAAGAGTTCAATGACCACCAAAGACTAAGAGCTGCTGCTGTACGGCGGTGTTACCATGTGCCGGGAGCTGATAAGGGTCTCAAATGCATTGACTCCTCTAGTTCTCACAACGCCGTACAAGGTAGGTGCTGCCATTACCCCCACCATTTGACAGAAGAGGAATCACCCAAGCTCAAATAGCTAGGAGGTGACAGAGCTGGGATTCCAACCCAGGCAGTCTGGTTCAAGATGCACATCTTAGTTATTGGTTAAAATGCCTGAGTCACTGAAATAAAACTGTGTCAACAGTGAAGAAGACAAAGATTATATGAGGATGATCTTTTCTGTCAAGAACCAGTTGAAGGAACCAGCAGGGAATAAGACAATTTAGTTTTGGAAACTACCCCTTACTGGAGTATCCCATTCCTAAACATACCGAGAGAAATAAATTCAATGATTTTCCCCAACAACCCAAAACTTTATTTCAAAGTGTTTGATAAGCAAGGGAAACACATTCCCTGAAAAGTCAGTAAAGTCAGCTCTCAACCAGCTAAAACATAGATTAATATCCCTAACAAAAAGCAGTTTCTTTTATAGGCTAAAAGGGAAATCAACCCTGAATGTCTTAATTTCTTATATCCTTTAGTCCCTTTGAAAAACTCAAACCTTGCTGCTTTTGGCCTCGTAATAGGCACAGGATGGGATAAAAGAAAAGTGACTCATGTCCCTGACCAGCAGGCTTGAGCCAGAAGTCAAAAAAGCTGGTTTGGTTGCTGGGGTGGGGCTGGGAGACTGGGAATGGGGTGGATGAGGGCTGATTAGAAGTCAACTTACAATATCCTAAGGGCTAAGAGCATTAAACTCCAACGGCCAATTGTGACAAACTGAGGTCCATTTCTCCATAACCGGTATGAAGGGACAGATTCGCCATGCTCATTTATTCTCCCCACCCCTGCCTCCACCTGTTGAGCGCCATGGTGACTGTAGCTCCCTGTTGCATCTCCTGAGAAGCTGCCACTGCGGCTTCTGCCAATGATGCCACTGCCTGTGTGGCCTCCGAAGCTTGCGTTGTCTGGATGGTCATCTCACCCCCTTGTAACGTGGCCCAATTTTGTTCCACCTGAAGCATAAAAGACACGATAGTAAAGAATCAAAGTCACAAAAAGATTATGATTTTAAGTCATTTTTCTAATAGTTATGTGCTCAGCCAAATACATTTATACTTTTAAAAGAACATGACATACAATGTATAGAACACGGTTTTTAAGTATGCTATCTGTTGTATAAAAGGGGGTGCGGAATTAGAATATATATTTGAACTTGCTTATATTTGCATAAAAAATTCTGGAAGGATACCAAAGAAACCACTGAAAATATGTTCCTTAGTTTGTGAGCTGAGGTAAGGTGGGGGTGAGGTAATAACTTGAATAGGAGTCAGAAAGCAAGATTTTCCACTGTATACTTCTAAATAATTTTTGAAATATCTTACCCTTATCAGTTACCTATTCAAAAATTTTAATTGAGCATAACTGTAATTAAAATATATTCATACTATACCAAAGGGAATATAATGCCAGAACTCTAGACTCTTTGCCCAAAGGCCATTACTGTTATCTATTTCTTGTATATCTTTGCAAGGATATTCTTTCTATGGGCAAACATATTTACATATAAATACTCCTTTCTTTTTTATATGTATATATATTTTATTGATTTCAGAGATGAAAGGAGAGGGAGATAGAAACATCAATGATGAGAATCATTGATCAGCTGCCTCCTGCACAACCCTCATGGGGGATCGAGCCTGCAACCCAGGCATGTGCCCTTGACCAGAATTGAACCTGGGACCCTTCAGTCTGCAGGCCGATGCTCTATCCACTGAGCCAAACCAGCCAGGGTTCCTCCTTTCTTTAAAAAAATAAAAAGTGGCAGTATATTCAACATATCCTTTGTACCTTGCTTTTTTCACAAATAATACATCTATGAAATAACTCTATCTTGGAACATATAAAACTACTTCATTTGTTCAGGATTCATAATAATGGCTGCACAACATTGTACTATATAGATACACCATGATTTATTTAACCAGTCTTCATTTAATGGGCATTCCATTTTCCAGTCTTTTGCTATTATACACAGTACTGTGATGAACAGCCTCAAATACTACTTTGTACATTTTCCTAGAGATGGCATTGTATATCAAAGTCATTTTGCATTTTTATTTTTGATGGAAATTGCAAATTCAGTAATTTAATGTAGCAAAACCTGCTTTGCTTTTATTGGGGAGAAATGATGAAGAAACAGAACTCACTACAAGTGACACAGTAGATGAGAATTCAGCTTTGCTAGACCTGGCACAGGTTTTATCAACTGTGCACTATTAACATTTGGACCAGATAATTCTTTATTGTTGGAGGCTGTCCTGTGCATTGTGGATATTTAGCAACTTCCCTGGCTTCTACCTGCTAGATGCTAAAAGCACCTCCCGTTACATCAATTAAAAATATTATCTTCACACATTGCCAAATGTTCCTTCTGAGGGGTTTATTGGGGTGCTCGTGATTGAGAACTACTGATTTTAGTACAATGCCTTGCACTTACAGATTTCTCAGCTCTGGATATCTAAATCTAACCACTTCAGTCCATTTTGCTCAATAATCACCAGTTGATGAATTATTCTTTCTCAGAAACAAAAAGCAGCAGGGCAAAATATGGGAGGTGATAAGTCAATCAGCTAAGGTAAGATATTTCTATGGACTTGAGTCTTCAGGACATTAGCTGTGCTTACTGGATCTCTTGCTGTTCCCGCTTCACATAACTGGGGCTCAATAAATGGTTAACTTGTGCCCACATGTTACTGTGTCCCAAAGAAAGTTCCACAAATTCTGCTTTAGTTCTTCCACCATACTGAGATTATGACACTGCTTCTCAGGATGTTTGTCAAAACCCCCCAGAGAATGAGATATTCCTTTGAGCTACCTTAGTATTTGTCCTGGGTTCTCATAGGTAATGGACTGTGAGAGCAAGCCTTCAGGCCCATCACTAAGAGGCGGAGACATCCTAATTCCTTCCCTTGGAGCTGCAAAGTTGCCCACTCAGGAACTCACAAAACTCTGACTTTCCCACGTATTACCTCTTTGATCTCATTACTCTGATGAGCATCACTGCAAACAATGCCACTTCAGATGGCAAGTTACACTGCCAAGTCGTAGATGCTCAAAGATTCCACTCAAAACATCAGTGGAACTTGGCCAGCCCTGTCACCTTTTGCCATTAAACAGTTTTCCTTTTTCCAGATCTGCTCCTTAATATTTTTGCCCATCCCACTACTGAGCTGGCGTGGTACAGCTCTCCCAAGCATTTATACTCCAATGGCAGTAACTTAATATATAGACATTTAATTTTTAAAATGTATTTATTGATTTTTGGAGAGAGAGAAGGGGGGGGGTAAGAGAAACATCAAT
Organism: Murina feae; assembly: GCA_004026665.1. Lineage (NCBI taxonomy): Eukaryota > Metazoa > Chordata > Mammalia > Chiroptera > Vespertilionidae > Murina > Murina feae. Next base: position 29,640 of record PVJC01002747.1, on the reverse strand, counting down.
TTATTGTTCCACTTATTGATGCATTCATTGGTTGCTTCTTATATGTGCCCTGACCGGGGATCGAACCCACAACACTGACGCATCAGGGCGATGTTCTAACCAACTGAGCTACCCGGCCAGGGCCCGATATACATACATTTAGTTACAACTACATCTGTAGTGAAAATGGCATTAAAATGTTGCCATATACAGTATAGTTTAAGGAAGTTAAATTATAGGCATGAAAGATTAATGGATGTTGGTAAAGGGTGGAGAGGAAGTAGGAAAAGAAGCAGACAGAGATTTCTATTTTTAAAAAAAGGCAGGTGATAATCAGCTTAGGTATGAACACTTCTTTGGAATTCCTATTTTTGAGTCTCAGTGCTTTAGTTGTATTTGCTTGAGCTCTTGTTGCTCTCCCTTTCCATCTGTGTGGTTATCTATTCCTGGATGTCACCATGTCCCAGAGAAAGGGCCACAAGCCCTAGGAGGAAAGATATTCAGAAGATGTACAGTTAGCTTCTATGCTTTTCTGAATGAGACCCACTCAGTGAGGCCCTTCAAACTGTGGCTGCTCGTACCCCCCTCTAGTCACCGTTAACCACCTGTGGCTCTCCCACACTTTCAAATGCCATGCAGCATGTGCCGCTCCCTTCCACAGGAAGACAACTCCCCCCTTCCAGCCTGTCTTCCTGTCCACACTTCTAGTCTGAGTTCAGGGGAGACTGCAGGAGCAAGACAACTGCACTCCTGCACAGTCCAAGGTTCAGGGCCCCTCCTCTGTGATGCAGAGCCCTCTGGGCTTGCTTCTACAGGATCCTTCCCTCATTGCCACTGTTTTGTGGTGATTTTTCTACCACCTACCTGTGTGCTCCTTAACAGCAAAAGCAGTCTTTATTTTCTGTATCTATAGTGCCTGACAATGAATGTGTCTGCTGAAGGGATGAATGAAGAACATACTCCTTCATTCATATTTCCCTACTTTTTTTTTTTTTTTAACCTGTATTTCAGGTAAATTAATATTCACTAAAAAACCCACCTAAAATAAGTTGTGATACTTCAAAACTGTTACATGTGTTGGTGGTTCAATGTAAAATTGAAGCCTCTTAAGTTTTTGTACTGTGGTTCTTTCCTCCTAACGTGATCATATAAACCATTATTATCAGACTAGAGGCCCAATGCACAAAATTTGTGCAAGAGTAGGCCTTCCTTCCCCCGGTTGCTGGCACAGGCTTCCCTCTGGCTCCCAGGACCCAGGCTTTGCTCCAGCCCCAGCTTCATCCAGAAGGACGTCCAGAGTGATGTCTGGTCTAATTAGCATATTACCCTTTTATTATTATAGATACCATTCTATTTCAAATTTTGACTTTAATGATACATAATACAATTAATATCACCAACATCTATTGGTGGTCTAATCATACAACAGAGTATCTTCTCAAATCCATTTGTATTTGTAAATATGGCATCAAAATTGAAAATTGTATAAATATTTTGAAATCAATATGTTTATCTCATATTATTTTGAAATTCTATTCTTGTTCACTTCTAAATGTCTACCTACCTTTTCCTATGTCCCTAGTTACAAGCTGCCTAAGGTTAGAGATTTTTGTTATCAGATATTCTAGCACACAGAGTACAAATACAGATTTGGGAAACCATATATTATCAGGACAGACAGGCCCCCCAAATAATTCTTCCATTTGGACTAAACGTAACCAAATGTAACTAATCAGATATTAAAGCAGTATGCTCTAATGAGAGGAGCTCTCACTGGCAAGGTTGGGATAATAAATGACCTTACAACTTCTAAAAGTATGGCTAATGTTTATTTCTGTAAAGTACTTTTGGTTTTTTGGAAGGAAAAACGCTAAACACAAGGCAGCAGAATGTTTTTACTGAGTCACCTGTGGTAATGTCTCACTGGCTTGATGTGGTTTTATCTGCCTCAAGTCGGTGAGATATTTCAACTAATTACCATTCATATGGCTCAAAACTAAGATGTTAGCATCCATGTCGATAGCTAAGAGTAATCAGAAGCCAAATAGAATCATACTACAAAATCTAAAAAGGTTCATCACTTTCTGAGACAACCTATGCTTCTTTCTCTTTATCTCCTTTTTGTTTTATTGGAAGGGAGGAAAGAGAATTTTTTTATCTGACTAGAGATTAATCAACAGGCTACTTACAGGTCACTCACAACAAATGACTTAAAAATAATGTTAATTTGCTGAAAAAGCTATAGATATGTGACTGAGGTTGCCTACACTTCATGCTTTCTGTGAAAATTTGGCATTAATGATCTTTGAATATGTGAAGTTATTGAGTAAAATGGGTTTCAAAGACTCTAGAGAAGTGTGAAAGAAACACAAAGTTCCTTTCAATCTGGAAATGTACTTAGTGGTCTTCTCTACCTCTTTTACACTGCAAGGAGTGTCCTCTAGTTTTAGAGCTTGGGCACTGATGAATTTTCCCCTTAGCTAATCTATACTCTTTCATAATATTTACAAACTTATAAAAGTAAGTATCTTGTTTCCCTTCACCTTTCTACACAGGAAAACCAAATGCTAGCTCCTGCCCCAAACCTTCCCAAACTCCCTAACTGTTAACATTCTCTCCTGAAGGCATAAATCACTTTGCAGCATCGCTTACAGCCTGGACCACAGTTCATTTATGCAGACACTTCTCACCCCCGCCAGACAGGAGCTCCTTTAAAGCAGAGTTCCGAAGTCAACACATCAATTGCACATGGCAGGGGCTCAATAAATGCTCGCTGACTGAGGAGCCAGGCTATGCTTCCCTTCATCTCACCAGCCATGAGAACCTTATTAGTTCTTTCCCTTTCCTGAGATGTACAAATGAAAGTGACTTTGTGCTGTTCTGAGCAGAAATGCTCCTTGTTTTGAATGAGGATAAGATAATTTTAATTTTATTTCTAATACTTCTCTTTGACATTCGTTGGCTATTTTTCAAACTTCAGGCATATATCGTGTTTTAGGGAAAAAGCTCATAGGGACTTAGTGAACTCTTTCCTAAACTTCACTGATAGCTCACAGCTCAGAGCCAGGGGTCCTCAAACTTTTGAAACAGGGGGCCAGTTCACTGTCCCTCAGACCATTGGAAGGCCAGAGTATAGTTTAAAGAAAACAGCTATGAACAAACTCCTATGCACACTGCACATATCTTATTTTGAAGTAAAAAAACAAGGCGGCAAAAACACCCGGCGGGCCAGATAGTTTGGACCCTTGGCCGCCTCTAGACGATGTGTTGATGAGCTTTTAGCACGTATTCTGGACTCTGGGCAAGTCTCCTAACCTCTACATGTTGTAGTTTTTTCATCTATAAAGTAAAGGTGATAAGAGAGTCTATGCTTCATGGGGTTGAATATTTCCTTTACAAATACTTCGTAAAGTATTTCTATCTTTAGGTTAACATTCCATCATTACCTTGATTTTTTTCAGTAGGGAAGGATTTTCTTGTGAAGCCTTTTTAAATGCACATTTAAAATGTAATAAATCATGTCTATTGATTTACAAATATATTTACCCTTTCAAATAATGCTTTTGTCAGCTCCAGTTTTAATGATCTAATTTTTAAAATAAAACCTAAAAATTAAATTCTTTGAGATTCACAGCATAAAAGTATTAATTGGATAATCCCCTTTTATAGTACACTAGAGGCTCGGTGCACAAAAATTTGTGCATTTTGGGGGAGGGAGGGTCCCTCAGCCTGGCCTGTGCCCTCTCGCAGTCTGCTGGCTTAGGCCCACTATCCGGGGGGGATCGGGCCTAAGCTGGCAGTCAGACATCCCTCTGGCAGCCCAGGAGTCCTCGGGGAATGTCCACTTGCCAGTGGGGAGCAGGCCTAAGTTGCAGTTGGACATCCTTAGTGCTGCTGAGGTGGGACAGGCTCCCACCACCACCGCTGTACTGGCAGCCATCAGCCTGGCTTGTGGCTGAGCACAGCTACCCTTGTGGGAGTGCACTGACCACCTGGGGGCAGCTCCTGCATTGAGCTTCTGCCCCCGGGTGGTCAGTGTGTGTCGTAGTGACCAGTCATTCCCAGTTGTTCTGATGTTAGGGTCAATTTGCATATTACCCTTTTATTATATAGAATTAAAAAATATATTATAAATGTAAAATTATAAATTCCTAATAGTTAGGTCTTATCATAAAGATCCATGAATTTCAACTGTTATAATTAATATACATGGCATAAGATCCTTTGTAAAAAGGTTTGAATAAAATATTGTGACAGATATGTAGGCAGCTTTCATCTCTTCACTTCTCCCTCACCTTTACATCCAAGTACTTATTTTTACTTTTTATTGACTTTATTGGGGTGACACTGGTTATATTCAAGTATTTAAGCAGATGCAGAAAGAATCTTCTCTTACCTCTCCATCTGCCACAGCAGAATAATTCACTTGGGCAACAGTGACTGTGGTTGGCAATTCTGAAGCATCAGCCAATGTGGCTACTGTTGCCCCTGTACCAACCTAAAGAAATGTAGGGAAAACAATTAAGTGTCAGTGGAAGAATCCTTCTACTTCTCCTCTACTCAGAAGTTAATATTCATTTAATCCTCAATTCAGCATAAATAACAATAGGCTTTGTAATAATACAAAATGAATTACAAAATTATATCTCAGACATATGAGTTTCAGAGTTTTACTTCAACCAAATAAATCAGTATTAGAATTTGATTTTGGATCAAATTTTGGATTTTAATTACTTTATTCTAACCTGTGGCCAACTCTTAAAACTTCTCCCTAGCCTTGACCGGTTTGGCTCAATGGATAGAGCGTTGGCCTGTGGACCGAAAGGTCCCAGGTTCGATTCTGATCAAGGGCACGTATCTTGGTTGTGGGCACATCCCCAGTAGGAGGTGTGCAGGAGGCAGCTGATCGATGTTTCTCTCTCGTCGATGTTTCTAACTCTCTATCCCTCTCCCTTCCCCTCTGTAAAAAGTCAATAAACTACATTAAAAAAAAACAAAAAAAAACAACAAAAAACTTCTCCCTAAAGTAAATTGCCAAGCAAACTGAAAACAAATATGCAGAAAAAGGATGATATCCAGTTTAGTCTTTCTTCTTTTCTATCTGCAGTATTAGAAGCTATCACATTTTACTACCCATGCCCAATGTCAGTCAATCAACTTTTTATTCTTACCCCAACCTGATTTTAGAGGTTCCCTATCTACTAACAATTCTTAGAGGTAATGTGGAAGGAATATTTCCTGGTTATTGACAAAGTGAAACAATAAAAAAAAATTTATAAGTGTCAAAAAAAAAGCTATCTAAAGCTCTGTTTTTAGCAAAATACAAACAATTAAAATATTATTCAAAAATCAATTTTCAGCAGGAAGATCTTGGGGGACTATATAAAATTCATATAGGAGTTTGCAGAAAGGAAACTTTCTCCACTCTGAGGTGAGATGCTCACTGATCTGTCCCAGAAGCCACAGTGTGGTAACCATAAGGTTTACTCACCTGGATAAGTGAGACAGTGCCATCAGGGTTACTAAAGGTCTGGACTACGGTCTGTGATGGAACAAGATGGGCTATACTGTGTGTGGTTGTGGCCTGTGTTTGTGTTTGCTGATCTTCAAAAGCATACAAAAGGTCCTCCCGCCCATGCTGTTTATAACAGTTTTTAACTATGGTCCGTAGTGCTTGAGTCCATGAAACCTGTCACCAAAAGAACAGAAAAGCACAGTAAGTCACAAAAATGGTGGTTACTCAGTTCCGCTGTGGAATAAGCAGTTGACCATTTACCAAAACAAAACAAAACTAGACAGAGTAAACTTTCTTTTTCCTAAAGAAATTCAATACCAAGTACCAACAATTTCCCACTTTTGGATTTTAATTACTTTATTCTAACCTGTGGCCAACTCTCAAAACTTCTCACAAAAGTAAATTTCCAAACAAACTGAAAACAAATATGCAGAAAAGGGATGACATCTAGTTTAGTCTTTCTTCTTTTCTATCCATTTATATTTTTCAACAGTGATCCTTGCTAACCAGAACTAAAATTATTTCTAAGTTTTAAAGGGATTAATAATTTTATTGCGTTTCTTCAGTTTTTCCATGCACCTCATAAAATTAAAACTGCTCCAAAAGGCCTATGTAGAGAGAGGTGTAAATTCATGGAAAAGGCTATAAATCAGAGACTAATTTCTTTGGGGGGACAGGTTTGACGATTACAGAAATATTTCTAGACTCCTTCGCATAAGAAGTAGAAAGACAAAAATTGAGGGGGTTGATTAAAAATGGAAAAGCAACAAGCAACTCAGGCCAGAGGACTCACCCTCTGCTTTTGCTCTTCTGTGCGGACATCGCTCCGGACATTCGCCCATGGGATATCTTCAGGCCACCAGATGGGCTTGCAGCTTTCTTTGCCCCAGCCTGGTTTTCCCCGACCTGTGGAGTACTTGAGCATCTCTGGAATAAATGCCCGAAGCTGGGCCTGGAGGACAAGAGTGTGGTCAGCGACAGTCATAAAAGGGATGTGTTTGTGTCTCCCACCAAATTCTATGGTTATCACACAGAGAGTCTTCCTGCTGGACTGAGGGAGTTTCAATATGTGACTGATGAGCCCACTGTTTTCCACGTTACTATAGCTCCACAAGTGATTGAGAATTATACACACGTGAACAAAACTTTAAGCTGTATTGCATAGATTTGTTCCTACAAGATTAAGAATACCTGCCCTCAAGTTTGATTTCTACCTCCCAAGATACTACTGATGCTACAGATTCCACAAATTTAAGGTGTCAAACAAAATCACCATATTTCCAACATTTTTCTGGAGGTGGTAATCAGGGCAATTAGATAAGAGAAAACTAGGACGTGAGAAGCAGGTAAATCATTATCTAATCTAATAAAAGAGTAATATGCAAATTGACCCTTACTCCATTATACCTAAGCCATGCCCACCAGACAATCAGAGCAGCTGTATGCAAATTAACCCAGCCAAGATGGCAGCCAGCAGCCACAGAGCTGGATCAAACAGGAGGCTTCCGTTGCACCAGCAATGGAGGAAACTGCCTGCCTAGGCCGGCTGGGCCTCTGCTCGAGGCAACAAAGTTTCAATTATAGAAGATAAATAAACCCTAAAAACCTGATTTCAGCCAGCCTTGCTGGGACATTGGGTCAATGGGAGCTGTGGGCAGCCTGAAAACAGCCCTCAGCCCCTCACCCAGGTTGGCCACACCCCCATGGGGTGAAGGTCCCCATTGGGGGGCTTGGCTAGCCTGTAAACAGCCATCAGCCCCTCACCCAGGCTTTCCAGGCACACCAGCAGGTGGACATCCCCTGAGGGGTCCCAGACTGCGAGAGGGCACAGGCCGGGCTGAAGGACTCCCCCGAGTGCACAAATTTTTGTGCACCGGACCCCTAGTTATTTATAGATGAAATGACTGTGTATATGGAAAACCCAAGAGAATCAAATGAAAGACTACTATAAAAATAAGAGAATTTAGTAAGGTGGTTGGTTACAAAATATATGAAAATAAATAGGCTTGTCCAGCCAGTGTGGCAGTGGTTGAGTGTCGACCCATGAACCAGGATCACAAGCCCAGGTTTTGAGCTCGATCCCCAGTAGGGGGCATGCAGGAGACAACCAACTGATGATTCTCTCTCATCACTAATGTTTTTATCTCTCTCTGAAATAAATAAAAACACTCAAATAAATAATAAATAGGCTTTACTTAATGAAAAGGGAAAATAAACCTAGAATTCTTCTAGAAAGCTAGACCAACGTCTATGAGTCTGCCATAAAGAGATAGTGAAGTGTGTGTGATCTTAAAAGCATTATGGACTTCATTTAGATTTATTTTAGAAATCAAATCCAGACCAAGCAGGCATTAAACCAAAAAGACAACTGTCATTATTCTTTTTTAAAAAAAACACATGTTTTTATTGATTTTTTTACAGAGAGAAGAAGGGAAAAGAATAGAGAGTTGAAACACTGATGAAAGAAAACATCACTGATTGGCTGCCTCCTGCACCCCCACTACTGGGGATCGAGCCCACAACCCAGGCATGTACCCTGATTAGGAATCAAACCTGTGACCTCTTGGTTCCTGGGTCTATGATCAACTGCTGAGCCATATGGGTTGGGCACAACTGCCATTCTTTATCTCCTGGCACAGTAATTACACTTGTGTGTGCTGGGGGAGAATGGAAACCTACTTTGTGAATGTTCTTAATTGCTGACAATGATTTCTGGCAAAAGAAGCAGTTTATCAAGCTATAATCTTCCTCCCAGACATTCTGCTTTCCTTATAACCTGATGGTCTACAACACTCCAGAGATAAATGCTATCATCCAGCTAAGGACACATCCATATTACATCTATAGCTTAAGACCAAAGGAGAGGACAGATTTAGCAATGAGTCAGACCCAAGGACACAAGCCTGTAGTTGTCAAACAGAAAAAGAAAAAAACCAGAAATGGAATACTAAAGTATTAATGAGAGATGAATGCAGATGCACTTTTATATTGAAGAGCCTATCTAAAGATCAAGTGTTCCTATTTAAATATTATTCTACCAGAAGATGACACAAATGATCAGATAATAGGGAATCATGAGCGCAAATCAGCAATGTTTACCTAATAAAGGAAGCTGTGGTTGATAGTATTTACATTCCTAATTCTTGTGCTGAGTCTGCCATTTCACCTCTCTAAGTCCCCCCTCTCCCAGACAGTCTCCTGTCTACAGGATATGATATAATACACTCCGTTATATTTGGCTCTGCAGCATCAAGCAGCAGGCTAATAGAAATGTATCCATTTGCAAACCCAGGCTATTGGCTGGCTCATGAGGTCACTCCTTCAGTTATTTTAAGAAAGTGCATCTCAAAGTCATTTTTCCCTTTATCCTGGTTTCCTAGGAGTGTGTCCTTTTCTAGCCTCAGATAGATACACAGAGAAGAAAAGGGCTCCATCCTCACACTCAACATTTACATTTCTTCATATAAAAAAAGTGTTTTTCTCAGATGCATAAGTAAAATAAACTGATACCACAGACTTTTATAAGACTCCTCCCAACCCCCCTTCTTTTAATCCCATTAACAGTCTCCAGAAGGGGAGTTCTTTATACCCATACTAAGTAGAGTCTGGAGATAATGGAATAAGAAGGCTAAATATTTCTAAACTAGTGAAAGACGAAAGCTTCCAGACAGAACTCACAGTTGACAACACTTGGTTCACAGTCTGCTCCATTCTTACTTGGAACCCCAGAGAGTCTCCAATTCTGATCATTTCCTCCGTTTCTGGTCCCCTAGTCATTTTCACCAAAAGTTTCCCCTGCTCCTCAGTTCTAGGTCATCCTGGAACCTGGCTTTGGCTCTCTCACCCCAGACCTACCACTGGGTTTCAAAAACTCATTGGTTATTTGAAGGGTGAGCACAGCACCAGCCTACTCACTTAAACTCTCCTCCGTACCCCTCTCTCCAACTACTTGTCTTCTCAAGGCTTTTGTCTTTGCCAGTAGAACCCCACCTCCTTTCCCTAGACATCTAAACTTAAAACCACAGGTTTAACTCTTTCCTGCCACACCCATCTAGCCACTCATTCCAAGTTCAATTCTTTCTTCTTTGAAATGTTGGTGACAGTCATCTCTTCTTTTCCAGTCCCACCTTCATAGCTCAAGGTTAATGTATCCTTCTATTTGGCTTTCTTGGGGAACTCTCCTCTCTTTTTTTAAAATAAATACACACACACACACACACACACACACACACATACTCTAGTGGCCCTGTGCACAAATTCGTGCACTAGGGGGTTCCCTCAGCCTGGCCTGCAGGGATCGTGCTGAAACCAGTTCTCCAACATCCCCTGAGGGGTCCCAGATTGTGAGAGGGCACAGGCTAGGCCGAGGGACCCCACCAGTGCACAATCGGGGCCAGGGAAGGACGTGGAAGGTTGGCCAGCTGGGAAGGGACTGTGGGAGGGCTCCAGGATGTGTCGGGCCCATCTCCTGATAGGCTGGACTCCAGTAGCAAGTTAACCTACTGGTCAGAGCATCTGCCCCCTGGTGGTCAGTGCACATCATAGCGAGCGGTTAGTGGCTTTAGCATAGCATTAGCATATTACACTTTTCTTATATAGGAGATATCTATATATCTATCCTATATAATAAAAGGATAATATGCAAATTGACACCAACAGCGGAACAACTGGGAATGAATGGTCATTAAGACACACACTGTCCACCAGGGGGCAGACACTCAATGCAGGAGCTGCCCCTGGTGGTCAGTGCGCTCCCACAGGGGGAGCTCTGCTCAGCCACAGGCCAGGCTGACGGCTGCCAGTACAGTGGTAGTGGTGGGAGCCGCTCCTGCCTCCTCAGCAGCGCTAAGGATGTCCAATTGCAGCTTAGGCTTGCTTCCTGCTAGCAAGTAGACATCCCCCGAGGGCTCCTGGGCTGCCAGACGGATGTCTGACTGCCAGCTTAGGCCTGATCTCCCAGGAGTCCCAGACTACGAGAGGGTACAGGCCGGACTGAGGGACTCCCTCGAGAGCACAAATTTTTGTGCACCAGGCCTCTAGTATATATATTTTTTTCTTTTCTTTTTTTTTTTTTTTTTCCAGAGGGAGAGATAGAAACAATAATGCACACCCCCTACTGGGGACCGATCCCACAACTGTGCATGTACCCCAACAGGGAAGCAAACCATGACCTCTTGGTTCATAAGTTGACACTCAACTACTGAGCCACACCAACTGGGCTCCCCTCTCTTCCTCATCACACATATCCTTGACAGAGCAGTCTTAAATGTTACATAGCTCCAGTGCTCAAAACCCTTCAAATGGCCTTTTGCTATAAACAACCAAACTAGACTCCCCTGTCCAGCTTTTTTTGGGTCTCCCCTCAATTTGGCTTCCTACGACCTCCAGTTCCCAGTAATTCCCAGCAGGCAGCCTTGTTCCTCATTACACAAGTCTCTGCATTATCTTATGGACTACTGAATCTATTCATGTTTCTATGCCTTTTGATATGTTCTCCTTACTGGACTTTCTCATGCTACTATTCCAGTGCCACTGCCCATTCCTTATTGTCCAGCAAGTCCTACATCATTTGTGAAATATTCTTGACTACTTTTTGAGTCAGCTTTTTGCATACATCAATAAGAACACGAGTTCTTGACTCAAAGAGCTACGAACCTCAATTCGCTCTGAATCTTAATGTCATCAACTGCAAAAAGAAAATGATAATGGCAAACATACAGGATTGAGAATGTGAGGTACTCAATAATACATAATGACTTTGTATTAATAACAATTTTATTATTATTACTAGAGGCCCGATGCATGAAAATTCATGCAAGCGTAGGCCTTCCTTCCCTCAGCTGCCGGCACCAGCTTCCCTCCAGCACCCGGGCTTCCCTCTTCCGGCAGCCGACCTGGGCTGGCTTCCCTTGGGGCCTGGCTTCGTCAGGAAGGTCGTCCAGAATGATATCCAGAGGACATCTGGTCTGACTAGCATATTACCCTTTTATTATTATAGATTTCAGTCATCAGCCATCTTTTCAAATTCAAAGAAATAGCCAACATTCTGAAAATGGTTTTCTAATACTAAAGACACTGTGATATGACAAAGACATTAATTTTTCACAGCAGGTTTAGTGGGAAAGTGCAGAAGGAGGCCTAAGAATAAGCCGATATGTATCTGTGTAAACATGATTGGGGGCGGGAAATAGAAATGCTAGAATCAGGAAGGAACGAAAATGATCATTAGGACAATTCCTTGCCTTGAGGAAGCAAGCTATTACGAACCCACTTCAATGCACAGATACTTCAGATGATTTGTTCTGCTGTATCTGAGCATTAAAAAAAGTGTACAAGCAAAAAAAAAGTGTACAAGAGATTACCAATGGAAATCATTGGAAAATGGGACTCCATAATTAGAAAAAAGAGAGAAGGAACTAGGAAACATCTTTTTTTTGTGTTAGATATTTCATGCTAGAATTCTCTGGATGGAAATGTTTCAAACTCGTAGGAAGAAGAGATAGGAAAAACAGAAGCAGCACAAAGGGAAGGTTATGTCCACAGGCAACCCCCCACCCCCATTAAGTTAAAAAATAGAACCATAGTGAAATTAATTGCTGGTGTACAAGTTCCTATTCAGAAGCAGATCTTAGCTTTTTAAAAGTACTAATTATCAATGGTACAAAACTTCTATATCAAAACAAGAGGTTAAAAAAAAAAAGCATCTTCTAATACAATAGTTCACTTTTCAAGTCTGTATACTTTGGGGATGAAGGACAATAAGTACACAGAGATAGTATGATTTAACTGAAAAAGGCAATTTTCTACCAATCTCTCTTTATATTACCCCACATAAATAGTGCTAAGGCTACAAGAGCCATCAATAAGGGAAATGAGCTGTCCAGCAGAGAAAGAGTTAAACAGTTCTTTCCAGAATTCAGCATCCAGCTCTCATCACCAGTTGGATTAATTACTGGTGCTGGAGAGCTGTGGAAACCCAAGCTATTCAATGTGCTTGTTAAAGAAGGTTTGTCTTTAATCCGCAGGGGAGACAATCAACAGGATCAGCGCAGGTAAAGCCTGCCCTCTCAGGCTGTCCTCTAATTGGGCAGCAAAGCTTTCCTGGCCCTTATTCTAATTTTCGACCTCTCCATGGGCTTAAAGTGCCCAGCTTTCTCAGTAAACCCACTTTAAACTAGCAAAGGGTAGGAAGTATCACTCCATCCAGGGCACATTCAGCAAAGGAAAAGGGTATCAAATTCATGCCAGTGGCAGTCAAAAGGAATGATTATGTGGAAACCACAGATGGTTTAAAAAAAAAAGATTTTCTAGAACTCTAAAAAGTTTAATCTGGCTAATAATTCTTACTCTCCTAGAAATTTTCCACTTGTAAATTCAGTTAATTCTTTGCTGTCCAACATTGCATTAACTTTATATGTTCCCAAATACTCTTTTCTCAGTCCTTTGTTCTGCACGTACCCTAGTCTAGGGATTTTGAGGCTCCTGATGTCCATTTATTTTCAGTTCTCAAGAAAAGGTTTTTCAAAACAAAATGTTAGCCAACTCCCCTCTACTGAAGAGGTCAAAGAATATGTAATAAATTTATAGAGAAGGTTGCTGAAATCAAATCATGTTGAATGGTGACGTTTACTATAGCTTACAGGAAAAGAGGAATGTGGCAGGGAAGGAAAATTGGAGAATTTTCAGACTGTAGCTTCATTATTTTCATTTAAATTATGAACTTCCAGTTTGACAGACCCAATCATATTCAAATAAACACTTAAATGGCAGAGGAAGAAGGCAAAATGATTTTTTTGCTCACTATCTGGGATTATCTTTACCAATGACCTCTATTCGGAGAGGTAACGAAAGTGGCTTTCCTTATTAGAAACACCATTCCCTCACAGTGCCAGCAGAAACACTGGCCTCTCGATCTCATTTTTCCATAAAACACATTCCTATAGCAACAGGGAAGAACTCTGAAGGAAAGATACGTTTAGAGAATGCAAGAGACAGCCAGTGAAGATACTCATTTAGAGACTCCCCTTCCAAGCCGACACTTCTGCTCCTCTACCTCCACACCCAGCCATCTAGCAAACGGTCACTCTCATTAATCAAAATGCTCTTAACACTATGCCTTCTCTTTGAGGCTCACATTGGTCAATTTCTGTTAGCTTATACCGGATGCACTCTTTTGTACAAAAATTTAAATAAATGAAGTCAAAGTCCTCTTTTTGATTCATCTGCTCCAAACCAGTCACCTGTCCAGAGGCATTAGTTTGATAAACATCCTTATCAGCCAAATTCTATGCCTTTACCTATTAATATTTTCTTCAAATTAAGAAAAAGATAAACTAGAAAAATAAGCAAAGCATTCTAACAAGTTCACAAGAGAAAAGACAATCGATAAACATAAAAAATATTCTCAACCTCATTAGTAATGACATACTGGAAAGACAGTTTGATATGAAGAGAGCAAACACAAATGGTACCATACTATACACATTTTACTACAACTTACTTTTCTCACTCAATATTTTAAGAGATCCCCTCATTAGGCAGTATCACTAGAATAATCTCATTAAAAAATAATTGCCTAGTATTCAAGGTATAGGTTTTCCCATTTTATTTAACAGTTCTATTGATAAGTCTTAGGTTGTTTGCAGTGCATGTACATGCTTCCTTGTACACACAGGTGTGCATAATGTATTTCTCTAGCAGAAAGTACTGGTTAACAAGGGTATAAGCACTGAACATTTTAATAGATACTGCCCAACTGTCCTTCAAAAAGACTTTGCCAATCCCAATCCTATATACAAAGCATGTCGATACTCATTTTTCATACCTTCCCTCACATTTTATTATTACCAAGCTTTCTTTTTTTGGCTCATCAGATGTTGAAGAAATTGTTTATTTTATTTATTTCTTAAATATATTTTTATTGATTTCAGAGTGGAAGGGAGAGGGAGAGGGAGATAGAAACAACAGTGATGAGAGAGAATCATTGATTGGCTGTGTCATGCACACCCCCTATGGGGTATTGAGCCTGCAACCTGGTTATGTGCCGACAGAAAATCAAGCCGTGACCTCCTGGTTCATAGGTCAACACTCAACCACCGAGCCTTGATGGCTGGGTGAAGTTGTTTATTTTAACTGTCATTACTAATGAGGTTGAGAATATTTTTTATGTTTATCGATTGTCTTTTCTTTTGTGAACTGGTTAGAATGCTTTGCTTATTTTTCTAGTTATCTTTTTCTTAATTTGAAGAAAATATTAATCTGTTCTGGACATTAATTGTTTGTCATATAATTTGTAAGTATTTTCCCCTTAGTCTAGTTATATCTTGAATATGAAATTTATGTGCATATTCTCTTTCCCTAGTATTCCTAAATATACCCTTATTTTTTTACTCTAGTCACAATAAGCTATGTCCTACTTAAGAGAACATTCAATTTTTTGTTACCTTTATATTCTCTTAACCTCATCTTGCCTATCTAATATTTGCAAAATGTGGAATGGTACTATATACATAAACACTTTTTAAAAAATAATTTTAGACAGTAAGGAAAACCTACTTTGCATATAGATTCTGACTATAGTAGGAAGCAGCAGCTTCAAACTGTTATCCACAATAGTGGTTCTCAAAGCTGGATGCACACTGGAATCGCCTTGGGACATGAAACCTACAGATGCCTGGATCTCATCCCCAGAGATTCTGATTTAATTGGTCTTATGTGTGGCCTGGCACTAGAATTTAAGTTCCCCAGGTGATTCTACTGTGCAGCCCAGTTAGAGGGCCACTAAAATAAAACACTTTTCATCCAGCCCTGCTTCAAAATACTTTTCTGTATCGGAGTAAAATAAACACAGAATTTACCACTTAATATATGGAACTTAGTGGCATTAAGTACAATCATAATATGTACAACCATCACCACTACGTATTTCCGGAACTTATTCATCATCACCCCATTAAATAGTAACTCCCATTTCTACTTTCCACAGCCCCTGGTAACTTCTACTCGACCTTCTGTCTCTCTGATTTTGCCCATTCTAGACACTAGTAGCTCCTGTAAGTGGAATCACACGATATCTTTCCTTTGTGTTTGGCCTGTTCATATAGCATAATGCTTCTACTCTTTGAGTAGAAGAGGCCAGACCTTTCAAAACAAAACAACACTCAAAAAACCTAAATTGAAAACTAAAGTTTCCTAAGTAAAATATGTCAAGCCTTGTGAATAGCCTCTTCCTGATGAAGCAATCACTGTGCTGAATGTTTCTGCAGGTTTCCCTGAAAACTAGTGAGGAATTACTATCCTGTTGCATCATCACTCCAAGGGAATATTAAAGCAACAAAGACTGCCCCTTGAGAGTGAGAGAGGACAGTTAAGTTCAAGGTGAGGAGAGGTCACAGAGAAGGGAAAAAAGAGTGGATTTCAACCAATAATATAAACTAGTCTTTCCAGAGATATTTCTTCTGTAATTATAACGTTTGCCTGAATCTCTTCTAAAACAAATTCCAAAAATATTCACAACCACCTAAGAACAAGAGACTCCTATAGGACTCAAGTGTGGTAAGAGCAGCACTGATTTTCCACTAGCCAAATCATAATTATTACTTAAAGACTCTTCTAAAAAACTCCTTAGAGTCAAAGTGTAGTCTAGGGATCAGCAGCTTAGGCATCACCTGGGTGCTTGCTATGAGTAGAACCTCAGGTCCCACCCCACACCTACTGATTCCATCTGCATTTAAACAGACAGACTCTCAGTAGTTCCTATGCATGCTGAGTTTGAGAAACATGTCTCTGGTCTGAAGTATTCTAGAAAATGTTGCTAACCTGGCTTTCAAAAGCCCTGAAAAAGAGGACTTTATTATTTCATTATAAATGAATTCTGGGGTTGGAGAATGGACACCAAATTAAAATTTCTTCTGCTAACACTTCCTCAACCTCCTTCACTTGTTATGCAAGGAGGCAGACAGATATGGGAAGTCTATCTAGCCAGCATTCTTAAAGTTGCCTACTTTTCATTATGTCATTAAAATTACCACAGAGCTATGTGTTTTTTAACCACACGTTAAAGGACTTTATCAGAACTTTCTCCCTTCCTCTCTGATATCAATTTAAAAAACCTTTTTAAAAAAAAGTATTTTATTGCCCTGACCAGTTTGGCTCAGCCTGCGGACTGAAAGGTCCCAGGTTTGATTCGGTCAAGGGCATGTACCTTGGTGGCAGGCACATCCCCAGTAGATGTGCAGGAAGCAGCTGATTGATGTTTCTCTCTCATTGATGTTTTTAGCTCTCTATCCCTCTGCCTTCCTCTCTGTAAAAAAAATCAACACACACACACACACACACATTTTATCAGGATGAAGATACATTAAAAATATAAAATCAGAAACTTTTCTAGTAAACATTCTATTTACTAATATAGAATTATACTTTTATTTATTTATTCTTTAAATATATTTTTATTGATTTCAGAGAGGAAAGGAGAGGGACAAAGAGATAGAAACATCAATGATGAGAGAGAATCATTTGATTGGCTGCCTCCTGCACTCCCAACACTGGGGATCAAGCCCGCAACTCTGGCATGTGCTCTGACCAGGAAATGAACTGTGACCTCCTGGTTCATAGGTTGATGCTCAACCACTAAGCCATGCAGGCAGGACATGTTGCTCTTCTTTCCATGTAAATTCTAAGGACAGCTAATATAGTTTATTCAATTACACTGTGCTCAGATTTTCCTTTCTTATATAATAACTAGGGGCCTGGTGCACAAAAATTTGTGCACTTGGGAGGTCCCTCAGCCCGACCTGTGCCCTCTCGCAGTCTGGGATCCCTCTGGGGATGTCCACCTTGCAGGTGTGCCTGGTCAGCCTGGGTGAGGGGTTGATGGCTGTTTGCAGGCTGGCCAAGCCCCCCAGTGGGATCCCTCACCCCATTGGGGTGTGGCCAGCCTGGGTGCGGGCCTGAGGGCCATTTTCAGACTTTCAGGCAGCCCACAGTCCCTTCAGGTTTTGGGTCCCTACTGGGGTACCTGGCCAGCCTGGGTGAGGGGCTGATGGCTGTTTGCAGGCTGGCCAAGCCCCCCAGTGGGGTGAGGAACCAGCCTGGGTGCGGGCCTTAGGGCTGTTTTCAGGCTTTCAGGCTGCCCACAGCTTCCATTGATCCCTCGTCCCAGCAAGGCTGGCTGGAAGCAGGTTTCTGGGGTTTATTTATCTTCTATAATTGATATGCTGCCTAAGCTGAGGCCTAGGCAGGTAAGGAAGCCGTCTGTTGGCTTCAGCTCTGTGGCTTCTATAATTGAAACAATGTTGCAAATATGTTGTTGCCTGGAGCTGAGAGAAGCCCAGGCAGCTGGCAAACAGTTTTACTCCTGTTGCAACGGAAGCTGCCTGTTTACTCAGCTCTGTGACTGCCGGCCTCCATCTTGGCTGGGTTAATTTGCATATAGTCGCTCTGATTGGCTGGTGGGTGTGGCTCAGGCGTCCCGAAGAAATGGCCAATTTCAATATTACGCTTTTATTAGATTAGAAAGGCTAATATGCAAATAGACCAAACAGAGGAACAACTGAACAACTGGTCACTATGACATGCACTGATCACCCAGGGGTGTGTGCGGAACATGGAAAGCGTTGGCCACGTTGGGATGGTGGAGCAGGCGCCAGACCAAGGCAGGGCGCTGATCGCTGTCATCAGGGCCAGTCTCTGTTGGTTACTGAAAATTCTTTGCTCCCACGTGCCACAGTCCCACCTGGTGCTCACACCTGCTGCTGGCACTTGCCCCACTCGCACCCACAGCCGGTGCCGGAGCCACTGCTCATACCACTGCCATCCCCAGCCCTGCTCTCACCTGCAGCCTGTGCTGGAGCTGCTGCTCGCACCTACTGATGGTGCCCAGTGCCAGTCCCAATCACTCAGCATCGTCAGTGGATGCGAGCAGTGGCTACCAGTCCTGATTGCCCGAGGGCTTCTCTACCTCCCCCTGCTCCTGAGGGGTGATCGGGATAGCAGCCGCTGCTTGTACCTGCTGATGACACTGGCCCCAATCGCTCTGCGCCATCATCAGGTGCAAGTGGGGCCAGCGCCATCAGTGCATGGTAGCAGTGGTGGTGGTAGGAGCAGGGCTGCCGGCAGACAGGGGACTGGGGGCCGCGGTGGAAGGGGCCAGGCGGATGGGCCGAGACCTGCCCCTGTGCCTACTGCAGCTTCATGGCCCACAGTTCCTTTCAAGGTGCACAAATTCATGTACTGGGCCCCTAGTCTATATGTATAAAAACCTAAGCAACCAAACAAATGGTCGACTGGTTGCTATGACACACACTGACCACCAGGGGCAGATGTTCAATGCAGGAGCTGCCCCCTGGTGGTTAGTGCACTCCCATAGCCAACCCTGTGGCTGGCTGGCCAACCTCTCATGGTCCCTCCACCCTGGCCGCCAACTTCCTGCAGTCCCCCCTTCCCCGCCATTGGCCCTGATTGCTGGCCAGGGCAAGGGACCCCCCACCTGTGCATGAATTTGTGCACCAGGCCTCTAACTGTAAATAATGCCATGAACATACTTCCATGTAAACATTTTAAATTGTGACATGCATGCCAACCTGCCCTTCGAAACTCATATTAATGTACATCCCTATTGATGAAGAGAGCTGTCAGCCTGCTCTCTGAGTCTGTCTTTGATTTTATTAGTTTTATTCATTAGATTCCAGATATGAGTGAGATCATATGGTTCTTGTCTTTGATTGGCTTATTTCACTTAGCATAATGCTTCCCAGGTCCATCCATGCTGTCACAAAGGGCAAGATTTCCCCCACCTCCCCTTTTTTTAAGGCTGAGTAGTATTCCATTATGTAAATGCACCACAACTTTTTCTACTGTTGGGACACTTGGGCTACTTTCAAATCTTGGTGGCTGTTGTAAATAATAGCTGGAATGAACATAGAGGTGCATATATCACATATATATAAAAATCTATATTTTATAATCCTCATTCAATGATATGCTTCCATTGATTTTGTGAGAGAGAAAAACAACATTGATGTGAGAAATGTCAATCAGCTGACAACTGCAACCAAGGTATGTACCCTGACAGGCCTTTTTTGGTGTACAGCATGCTCCAACCAACTGAGTCACCTAGCCAAGGTGCTGGATATACCCCCCCCCACCCCCAAATTAGAAGAATTAAATGACTCCATATATTCTTTATAATTAGTGTTTTGGGGTTCTTGGGATAAATTCTCAGAAATAAAATCTCTGGGTATAAGGCAGTTCCATTTTTAATTTTTTGAGGTAACTCCATACTACTTTCCACAGTGGCTGCACCAATCTGCATTCCTAACAACGGCACACGAGGGTTCCCTTTTCTCCACATCCTTACCAACACTTGTTTGTTGATTTATTGATGATAGCCATTCTGACAGGCGTGAGGAGATATCTTGTGGTTTTAATTTGCATCTCTTATGATTAGTGATATTGAGCATTTTTCATGTTTATTAGCCATCTATATGTCCTCTTTGGAGAAGTGTTTATTTAGGCCCTCTTTTCCATTTTTTAATTGGATTGTTTGTTTTTTTTAGTTTGAGTTTTATAAGTTTTTTTATAAATTTTGGGTATTATCAATTATATCATTAGTGAGTATATTCTCCTTTTCATTTTGTTGATAATTTCCTCTGCTGTACAGGAACTTTTTAGTTTGATGTATATAGTCCCTCTTGTTTATTTTGTTCTTGTTTCCCTTGCCTGAGGAGATATATCAGAAAAAATACTGCTATGAGAAAAGTCCAAGATTCTACTGCCTCCTATGTTTTCTTCTAGGAGTTTTATGGTTTCGAGTCTAACATTTAAGTCTTTATTCCATTTTGAGTTTGTTCTTACATATGGTGTAAGAAGGTAGTCTAATTTAGTTATTTTGCACATATCTGTCTAATTTTCTGAATACCATTCTTTGTCAAATATTGACAATAAGGCTTGGATTTATTTCTGGGCTCTCTAGTCTGTTTCATTGTACTACATGTCTGTCTTTATATTAGTACCATGCTGTTTTAATTACTATGGCCTATAGTATATTAGTAGTTTGATATCAGGTAGTGTGATACCTTCAACTTTGTACTTTCTCAAGATTGTTGTGGCTATTTGGGTCTTTTGTGGTTCCATATAAATTTCTGGAATAATTACTCTAGTTCTGTGAAACAACATTGGTATCCTGATAGGCATTGCACCGAATCTATAGATTGCTTTGGGTAGTGTGGACATTATATTTATTTCAATATATTTTTATTGATTTCAGAGAGAAAGGGAGAGGGAGAGAGAAATATCAATGATGAGAGAAAATCATTGACCAGCTGTCTCTTGCATGCCCCCCACTGGGGACCGAACCTGCAACCCGGACATGTGCTCTGACTGGGAATTGAACTGTGTCTTCCTGGTTCATTGGTTGATGTTCAAACACTGAGCCTTGCTGGCTGGGCAGTAATATAGACATTTTAATGATGTTAATTCTTCCTATCCATGAACATGGTATATGCTTCCATTTATAGCTTCTTCAATTTTTTTCTTCAGATTTATTTTCCAAGTACAGATCTTTTACATTCCTGGTTAAGTTTATTCCTATGGTTGTGTTTTTGTTTTTAAGTAATTTTGGATGGAATGTTTTCTTAGTTTCCCTTTCTGATAGTTCATTACTGGTGTACACAAATACAAGTGATTTCTTGATATTTATTTTATATCCTGTTACTTTACTGAATCAGTTCTAGTAGTTTTTTTTGGTAGAATCTTTAGGGATCTCTAGTAGTATCATGTCATCTGCAAATAATGACAGTTTTTCTTCTTCCTTTCCAAGTGGAATGCCTTTTATTTCTTCTTCTTGTCTGATTGCTATGGCTAGGACTTCCAGTACTATGTTGAATAAGAGTGGGGAAAGTGGAGATCCCTGTCTTTTTCTGATCTTAAGGGAAAAGACTGCAGTTTTTGCCCACTGAGTATGATGTTAGCTGTGGGTCTGTCACATATGGCCTCTATTACACTGAGGTATATTCCCTCTATTTCCATTTTGCTGAGAATTTTTATCATAAATGGGCAGTGGATTTTATCAAATGCTTTTTCTGCATCTGTTGATATGATCATGTGGTTTTTATCTTTTATTTTGTTTATGTGGTGTATTACATTTATTTATTTGAGACCAACCGTGCATCCCCAGAATAAATCCAACTTGATCATGGTGTATGATCTTTTTAATATATTGTTGGATCCTCTTTGCTAATATTTTGTTGAGGACTGGAAATGTTTTATCTCTAATACGATAATTAAACTATTTGCTCTGACTTTTGTGGCCATCAGCCAATTCTCGTGATTATCAGTATCCCGGATTATTTCACCTAGCACCTCAACTGTGTCAAGAGGGGGAAAATGCCCATCACAAGACAGGACTCTACCTAACTGCATTCTCAATCAGGAGCTTATTTGGCTTTAGATGTACTTTATACCTGAGATACAGAATAAATTATTTACATCAATTGGACAAAAATAAAAAATCACCTCATGTTTTCTTAAATCAGTCAGAATGGCCCTAGAACAGAATAATAGCAAGTATGAAATGGCAGAAAAAAGTTTACATAATGCCTTCCTTTTTGAACCATTATTTAGAGATCATTCAAGTATCCACAGAAAGATCTCAATTTAGCTGTTTATTTATAAAATGTTGTATTACTTCAGACCAAGTTTCTAGTTCAGACTTAGTAGGAAGAAAAGTGTCCCTTCCTAGCAGCAGCAGCAAAAGCAGCAGCAGCAATGTCTGTACCTAGTGAATCCCATTCAGGAACCTCACAATTCAGTTACCCACTACGCTGGATTCATTTATGCTCTGACCTCTGCATCATCCACTAGACCAGTGGTTCTCAACCTTCTGGCCCTTTAAATACAGTTCCTCATGTTGTAACCCAACCATAAAATTATTTTCGTTGCTACTTCCTAACTGTATTGTTACTACTGTTATGAATCGTAATGTAAATATCTGATATGCAGGATGGTCTAAGGCGACCCCTGTGAAAGGGTCGTTTGACCACCAAAGGGGTCGAGACCCACAGGTTGTTTACTGCTGCACTAGATAGATACTGAGCAAGTATTATCTGGAATACAGATGTTATTTAGGTGTTGGGCAGTTGTACTAGACAGTAATAAAAAACAAGAACTAAGATCTTACTGAAGAGACAGGCCACAGATAAATACAACAGGTTCTCCAAGAATGCCATCTAATCTAATAAAAGAGTAATATGCAAATTAACCATCACTCCAAGACACCTAAGCCACGTCCACCAGCTGGATGCAAATTAACCCAGCCAAGATGGCCGCCGGCAGCCACGGAGCTAGAGCAAAGAGGAGGCTTCCGTTGCACCAGCGATGGAGTTGAAACTGCCTGCCTAGGCTGGCTGGGCCTCTGCTCAAGGCAACAGTGTTTCAATTATAGAAGCCCTGGAGCTGAAGTAAACTGGAGGCTTCATTGCCTGACTAGACCTCTACTCAAGGCAACAAAGTTTTAATTATAGAAGATAAATAAACCCCAGAAACCTGCTTCCAGCCAATCTCGCTGGGACGTTGGGTCAATGGGAGCTGTGGGCAGCCTGAAAACGGCCCTCAGCCCCTCACCCAGGCTGGCCACACCCCCAAGGGATGAGGGTCCCCACTGGGGAGCTTGGCTAGCCTGCAAACAGCCATCAGCCCCTCATCCAGGCTGGCCAGGCTTTCCAGCAGGTGGACATCCCCCGAGGGGTCCCAGACTGTGAGAGGGCACAGGCCGGGCCGAGGGACCCCCTCTGCCCCTAGTGCACAAATTTTTGTGCACTGGGCCCCTAGTCTCATTATAGCATTGATGAGATGCTATGGGCACTTAACTCTTTGTTTATATCAATTAGGCTATGGTAAAACTGGTTTCCTTGTATGTCATTTCGCTTAAAGTTTCAGAACCTATCAAAAATCTTAAGTGAGACTTATGTTACAAAGACAATAAAATACAGGATGTATTAGGTAGTGACTTGAAGGGAGAAGAAAACTTCATTAGATAAGACAAGAAAGGTGATATCTGAGCTACACTTTGAATAAGGTAAGCTCCATCACACAATGTTCTGGGAGAAAAATGTTGCAGGCAGAGGGAATAGCAAAAGTATAAGAATGAGCTTGGGTGTCTAACAAAAAGAAAGAGGGCCAGTTTGGCCACAGCACACGAACTGAGGGGAAGAATAGACAATGAGGTTGAAAGAGGCCAGATTACATAGGGTCTCAGAGGCCGTGGCAAAATCTGAATCTGAACCAAGAAATAGTGGAAAGCCACTAAAAGGGCTTAAACAAGAATGACATGTCCTCATTTGTTGTTGTTTTTTTAAATCTCAGGTGGTTCTGTTGAGCATGGCCTGCAGCAGAGCAAGAGTAGTAGCAAGGAGATTAACAAAACTGATCAACTGAAATAGTGTATGTGAGAGATGCTGAAGGCTTGGGCTAGGGTGTGATGGGAACTGAGAAGAATAATCAGATTCAAAGTATATTTCAGAGGTGAACTGACATGTCTTGCTAATAATTAGATGTGGTTGGTAGGGGAGTGAGGGCAAAACAAGGAAATCAAGGATTTACTCCTATGATGGAAGATGAGCAACCAGATGGACAATGGCATTAACTGACATGGGTACACTAGGGGAGGGAGAGATATGGAGAGTGCAGTAGGTGGGGACATTCATAGATTCTGTTTTGGGCATCTGGTATTACGGATCTAACAGGAGTGGTATAAGCTGGGGTGTAAACAGAATATAGATGGGATACAAAGTCCACAGGACAGGATTAGATCACTTGGAGAGAAATAAAGATAGAGCTCTGGAACATGCCAACATAGACCAGGTAAGAAGAAGAAAAGCCAGCAGAAGAGGGAGGATCCACTGAGTAGGAGAATATTCAGGAGAATGTGGGGTCACTGAAACTGAGTTAAGAAGAAAGAAGTAATCAACTGTGTTAAATGCTGCTGGAAGGCAGGAGAAGGAAACTCACAATTCGATTTAGCAACGTATATTAATAAAATAAGGTGAGAAAATATGTTATAAAAAAGGCATTTAGCTTTGTTTAAGCTATCACTTTTAAAGTTAAAAAATTTTAAAGAAACAATCTCAGCAATATTCCTGATGTATTAGGCTAAGTACTTTTTGACTTCCCTTCTGAAAGGAAGAGGAGGGATGCAATGAGTAAGGTGTCCTTCTGAGTTTTCCATCCTCATTCCCTGGAGAGGGGAGCCTGCCTTGGCAGTAGTGTGGTGAGATTCAGAATGTACACAGATAGAGGAGCAGCTTGGTCTAAAAGAGGCTAAAAGTCTACTTGCTCCATTTTACTGTGATTCATCAAAGTCCTAACAGTCTCCTTTCCAAACCAACTCCAAGCTAAGTTTCTTTAGCTAACCCAAGGACCCAAGAGGCAATAAAAAACTGCCAACAGAAGGAGGAGGCTACATCCATGCCCTGGTGGGGAGCCTTCTTCCAGCATTTTCTTTTCCAAGGCTTCTCCTGTTTCACTATCAGCTCCAGGCTGTCTCTCACTCTAGTGTTATCAGAGAGGACAAAACCAAGGAAAGTCACCTGAGGCCCCCCGAACCCGGTGCTACTGTCTTTGTGTCTCCTCACTTCCCACCCCTTACCTGGGTCATTTTATCCACAGAGACTGGAATTCCATCGATGGTGAGAGGCGGCAACTCTGAGTTAACTTCCTGTGGCACAGGGGCGTGTTCCGCTAGGGCAGACTCCAGGTCTTCCAGGATCATGCTCTTGTACTTACGCACCTGCAGGGAATTAGGGCAGAAGTAAACAAGATGCCCAACAACCAGCGAGAGATGGTGCAAAGCAACTAGCGAGTGGGTGGGGCTGGCCTCCCTCAGCCAGTACAGAACCCTAAGAACAAACACTTCTTCAACTCGCAGATAAAAACATCCACTGGTTCCAAAGACATCACACTGTACAGAATTAAATTAAAAGAAATTACAGGGAGCCCTATCCAGTTTGCACGGTGGTTAGTGCATCGGCTCATGGACTGAAGACTTGTGGGTTCGAATCCGGTCAAGGGCACGTACCTCAGATGCAGGTTTGCTCCCCGGGCCTGGTCAGGATGGGTGGGGGAAGCAACCAATCGATGTGTCCCTCTCACGTCGATGTTTCTCTCTCTGTTTCTCCCACTCCCTTCAACTCTCTCTAAAAATCAATCAATGGAAATAACATCCTCCGGTAAGGATTTACAAAGAAAATAACAAACAAAGAAACAAACAAAATTTACAGGTAACAACAATAAAAAGGAAAAAAGGTTTTACAGAAATACTGCTTCTCAATTAAAATCATGTTTTCTGTCAATGCTGGCTCCATCATTTGTTCCAGATCTAATAGGAATGGCTTTCATTATATGGCATTTCCCAGACCGTTTGATAAAACCTAGCTGTGGCAGTTAAATGCCAAAATCATTTTCAAGATGACCAAAAGCTTGTCTCTAAAACTTCTGTTACTTTCCTGCAAAGCCAGACTACCAAACAGATTGGACATTCAAGTGCACAAGAAGCTGGATGGAAAGGCATCAGAAAGAAAAACAAGAGGTGAATATTGTAGCTGGGTGGCAAAGGTGCCACTATTAGTAAGGCCCAGGGCCAGAGAGAGCCCCACAGGTCAGGTCCTCCTCCTTTCTGGTACTTTCTGATGACAGAGGTGAACTTCAAACCCATGATGCCTTTGTGGCTCTGACAAGCACTGGTCTGAACCAGTATTGTTCTGAGTCCACTCTTCCCACTGCTAGTGAAAGGTGTCTCAAAAGACAGAGAACTTAACAGCAGCACATTTGTACGTGCACACATTCTTCTATGGTGAGCAGAAAGGGCAGAGAGACACCGGATCTTACAAGCAACAATAATAGGTTCATTCACTTAAAAGAATGTACAAGGGGGATGAGAAAGCCTTTGGGGATAACAAAGAAGCCATGGAATTATGAAAATGTGACAACATGAGATAGACAATTAATGTGCATTCAGATCTCAAGTCATTAACTTAGGAAAAAAGGAGAGATAAAATGAGATTTGCTCAGAAGTTACAATAATGTTTGAGTCCTAGGTTTTCTGGTAAGTGGACTGGACTCTCAATCAGGACACACTTCCTTATAAATATCCTAACTAATAAAAGTGTAATATTAAAATTAACCGTTTCTTCAAGATGCCTAAGCCACACCCACCAGCCAATCAGAGCAACTGTATGCAAATTAACCCAGCCAACATGGAGGCCGGCATTCAGGGACCTGAGTAAACAGGCAGTGTCCGTTGCAGCAGGAGTGAAACTGTTTGCGGGCCGCCTTGGCTTCTCTCCGCTCCAGGGAACATCATATTTGCAACAAATGTCTCAATCCTAGGAGCTGAAGCAAACAGCAGGCCGGGCCTGACTTCTAATTAAACATTGTTTCATTATAGAAGCCAGAGCTGAAGCAGAGAGGAGGTTTCCTTACTAGGCCCTGGCTTAAAGGAACAGTGTATCAATTATAGAAGATAAACAAACCCCAGAAACCTGCATCCAGCCAGGCTTGCTGGGATATTGGGTCAATGGGAGCTGTGGGCAGACTGAAATTCTAAAACCAGCCATCAGCCCCTCACCCATGCTGGCCACACCCCAATGGGGTGAGGGACGCCACTAGGGGGCTTGGCCAGCCTGCAAACAGCCACCAGCCCCTCACCCAGGCTGGCCAGGTACCCAGTAGGGACCCAAAACCTGAAGGGACTGTGGGCAGCCTGAAAACGGCCCTCAGCCCATCACCCAGACTGGCCCCACCCCAATGGGGTGAGGATCTACACTGGGGGTCTTGGCCAGCCTGCAAACAGCCATCAGCCCCTCACCCAGGCTGACCAGGCACACCAACAGGTGGACATCCCCAGAGGGGTCCCAGACTGCAAGAGGGCACAGGTCGGGCTGATGGAGCTCCCAAGTGCACAAATTTTTGTGCACTGGGCCCCTAGTCTCATTATAAGGATTAAAAAAAAACACAAAGATTCTCATACTCCACCTCCAGCATGTAAAAAAGTAAAAATTATTGGTGGCCACAAAGTACAACTTTTGCAGTTATAGAACTTTCCAAATAGGTCAATGGAGTGGATAAAAGAAAAAGAGTGCAAACATGTAGAATCATTATCATTCTTAAAATTCAGCTTTATCCTGGTTTCTAATAAAAAAGAAATTTTCAAAAAAATTACCTATTTATTTGTGTAAATAAGCAGCTGGTGCTGCCATAGAAACTTTAAGGATTTATATTTTCTGCTTTCTAGGTTTCTGTATCCTCGGTAGAGTTTTTATACTACCAACTCACAGAAAAACTGAATCTTATAAACCTAGGTTCTAGTTTTTTTTAAAAAATGTATTTGTATTGATTTTCAGAGAGAAAGGATAAAGGAGAGAGAGAAACATCAATGATGATAATTCATTAACTGGCTGCCTCCTGCACACTCCCTACTGGGGATTGAGCCCACAACCTTGGCATGTGCTCTGGGAATCAAACCGTTACCTCCTGGTTCATGAGTCGACGCTCAACCACTGAGCTACCAGGCTAGGTTCCAGTCTTTGAATTTTAATGTTATCAGGTTAAATCATTCTAGTAGCAGTAGGATCATATAGTAAGAGTTAATGATAATATATAAGAATAAATTTCATTGTGCTGGAAAAACCTGGCATTTGAAGTTGGGAAATCGTTAGATTATTACTATGTAATTAGCTAGTTTCAAACTATGTCATCCATTTTTATGGGTTAGTAAACTATAGAAATTCATATTCAGGCATTTAGCTAAACTTATCAGTGCTATGTAATTCCTTAAAAATATATGGAGATTTAAAAAAATGATGGTAGGGCATCCCTCAAAGAAATTTACAAAAAAAACCTTCAAGTATGCCCTGACCAGTTTTGCTCAGTGGATAGAGTGTCGGTCTGCGGA
The DNA here is from genome assembly GCA_004026665.1 of Murina feae. Classification (NCBI taxonomy): domain Eukaryota; kingdom Metazoa; phylum Chordata; class Mammalia; order Chiroptera; family Vespertilionidae; genus Murina; species Murina feae. Next base: position 1,198 of record PVJC01002747.1, on the reverse strand, counting down.
CTTAAAAGTCCTGAGTTTGATTCCAGTCAAGGGCATGTACCTTGGTTTTGGGCACATCCCCAGTGGGGAGTGTGCAAGAGGCAGCTGAACGATGTTTCTCTCTCATTGATGTTTCTAACTCTCTATTACTCTCCCTTCCTCTCTGTAAAAAGTCAATAAAATGTATTTAAAAAAAAAAAACTTTCAGGGACAGCAACATGGCGGCCTAAGGTAAACACCGTAAATGCAGCCGTGTACAACTATTTCAGAATAACCACGAAAAGAAAACACGGACACCACTCACACCCACTGGAAGGCTGGCTGAGTGAAAATTCTACAACTAGAAAGAAACCGAGACTCAGAGGAGCAGCGGAAGCAAAGTACAGAGGTACGGAGGCGCGCACACGGGGCTCGGAGAGAGGGCTGGCACCGGAGGATGCAGTTCTTTTTCAAACTGGAGAGAGCCACAAGTTCCCAGCGGCTCTGAACTCCAGTTCCAGGCGAGTTTCTAAGGACCCAGATGCACACCCAGAGAAGGGGGACTGACTGGCACTGGGAGGAAATCCAAAGCAGGTTTCTCTCAGTGTTGCTTGCAGCAATTACCGAGGGACACAGAGACCCTGTGTCTCTCAGCACAGGGCTGAGAAGCGGCCATAGCTATTTGCTCCGCCCTGCTCTGCAGACTCCCCAAGGCCTCACCCCTCCCAAGCTGAGTCAGAGGCATTTGCATATAAAAAGCTGAGTAGCCTAAGGCAAAGGCTAAATCAACACCTCCTTAAAGATACAAGAGTCAGCCTCACTCAGTGGCCAGAGTGGGACCATCCTAAATAAAACTCAGATTCACAAGGAACACACTCGGGACAGACGCAGTGAGCACAAAAGCCCCACTGAAACAACTCTTGCCCCATAAGGGTGTCTCCAGCACAGAAGTTCTCCCACTGTAGACACAGCTGACTGTCATAACCAAGTGGCTTAGAGGTTAATTCCTCTCAGTGATCACCTAACTCAGAAAGAGAAGCAGCAAAAATGCGGAGACAAAGAAACAGGTCACAAATGACAGAAATGGAGGAAAGAAAACGACAGGATATAGAGTTCAAAACCACGGTTATTAGGTTTTTCAAGAATTTTCTAGAGACTGCCGATAAATTTAGTGAGACCCTCAACAAATCTAATGAGACCCTCAAGGATATGATAAAGGACCAACTAGAAATTAAGCATA
>PVJC01002746.1:51252-76439 GCA_004026665.1 Murina feae | reverse complement strand
TGAGTTGGTGGAGGGAGGGTCCCAAGAAGAGCCCTTGGAGGCAGGCAGCAGGGAGGATCCTCGCAGGACCTCAGTCCTGGCTGCTCATTGGAGTCCCTGTGGGCAGGCTCAGAAATGCTGTGCCGGGCCCTTGCTCAGAGCAACTCAACAGGGGCCTCGGGGTAGACCCGGCCTCCCCATGTCTAAGCCCTCAGGAGAGTCCAGCATGCAGTCCAGGCTGAGAACTGCTCGAGGGGGGGGGAGACAGGCATTTCGGGGAGCAGGGACACACACACCCCTTTCCCGGGAGGGATGCTCCTGTCCCCGCACCACCACCACCCCCCTTGCTGCTGCCCCCTGTTCTCCCTGCTGCCCAGCCCTGATGCGAAAGTGAAGGAATTAAAGCTCCATTAAGGGAAAAGGTTAAGAGCAGCCTTCGCCTCCCAAGTTAGCAGGAGGCCAGGATGGAGCTGGATCAATGCGGCTGCCCACCCATCAGGTCCCCGGTGACAAATGACCTTCTGAACTGGTGCCTCGCAGATACTTCTCAGCTGACCCTTGGAGATAGCTAATAAAAGACCAAGCTGTCCTCCAAGATTAACGACGAGGGAGCAAGACAGAGGGAGGGCGGGCGGGAGCAGCAGCTCCGGCAACCTCTGCTGCCCCCAGGCCCTCCCCTCGTTGCCGTGAGGAGGCCAGACAAAGGAAGCCACTGGACAAGACAGGGCTTCATCTCAGCCTGCCCTTCCGCACGGAAGCTGCCTGGGCTTTCCCTGCCCTCAGACCCCACCTCTGGCAAACGCCCCTCCATGGCTGCCAGTGTCATCTGTGCCTCCCCCTTTTTCTTGAGTTTCCTGTTTTCCATCCTGCCGTCCACTCTTCCCCGAGCTGCGGCCTCTGCGCATTTCCAGGCCTCTCCATTTGTGCCTTTCGTAGCTTTTCCTCTCCCACTTCCTCTTTCCCACTCTTTCTTTCATTTCTCTCTTTCTGTGTTTGCTCCTTTCTCTCAGCCTCTGTCTCCTTCAGTGTGTGTGTGTGTTACTTGTTTTTCTCAATCTTGCTCTGCATCTGTCTCGCTCAGAGCCTTTTTTTTTTTTTTTTTTTTTTTTTTTTTTTTTTTTTTTTTTTTTTTTTTTTTTTTTTTTTTTTTTTTTTTTTTTTTTTTTTTTTTTTTTTTTTGCTTCTCTCTGTCTGTCCCTTGACAACCTCTGTGTCTCTGTCTCTCTCTACCTCTGTTCCCCCCTAGCTGTCTCAGATCTGTCTTCAGGTCTTCCTTTCTGTCTCTGCCTCTCTGATATTCCTCTTCAATCTGTTTGCATCTTGTTCCCTGAGTCCCCTCTCAGCATCTTCCCTGTGTGTGTGTTTATCTCAAGCCCCTCTCTCCTCTCCCCAGCCTGCCTCTCATTGCCTCCTTTCTAGGATGCTGACGGCATCTCGAAGAGGAGCCTCTTTGCACCTCGGACTAATCAGTGGTGGGCAGAGCTGGGGTGGGGAAGGCAGCCCCCCTCGCCCATCCTGCCTGCGCTCCAGCACCTGGGCCCACTTGCTGCCTGATTGGGGGGGGGGTGTCCCTGAACCTGAACTTGTCCTGCTGATTGGCCCCCTGCAGGGTCCTCATCACTTCCCACTCTCCACTCTAATGCCTTTTCCTCAGAGAAATACAGATGAAACCCCTCATGGGTCACCCCATCAGTGTTAGTGGGAGCCCGTGTTTATGGCCTAGAAACTCTAAGCAAGTGACAAAGCCACCAGCCATGTTTGTTACTTCATACCTGCAGCTATGATTTACTAAAAGCACATGGCCTGCCATGCAGTCTGTGTATATAACACATTTCCACAGTCCTGCGAAGTAAATACCACCATCCCCATTGTTCAGGCGAGGAGACTGGGGACCAAAGAGAGCAAGACACCTGCCCAAGGTCACACAGCTAGTTTACATGGTAGAGGCAGAATTCAAGCCCGTTCTGGGTGAGCCTGAGGGTCACCCTCCTTCCACGGAATCTTCCAGTGCTGTACTGTTCCAGGAGGCAGCCATTAGCCGGATGTGGCTATTTAAATGAAGTTAAATGAATGATACTTTAAATTGTGTTTTTCCATTGCACTCACCACGTTTCCAGGCACAGTGGTCACGTGTGGCTGGTGGCTGCCACGTGGGATAGTGCAGCTATAGATCGCTTCAGTTCCATGCTCAGCGCTGTGGCAGGCACACATGGCGGAGTTCTCTGTGTTGCTTTTGTGGAGGAACAAAGGAAGACAGAAGATTGCAATAACCCGGGCCTGTCCCCAGTCCCAGCCCTCACCACGTGAGCAGTGGCAGGAAGAACCTGGACTGAAACAGCATCCTGCTCTCAAACACCAGGGGGTGGTGTCCCCAGGGCCGTGGCTAACCTGCTGCCAGCCTGATTCTATTGGGATCGCTACACGGGCACACTCCGCTTTCTTTAGGGGGCGGCAGGGGTGTGGGTTCTTCTCCAAGGCAGACCGAGTACAATCTTAGGCCAGAAATTGAATTTTCTTATTTCAGCTGGTGTCCAGGGCTTTGAACCCTCTCACAACGTGAGCAGCTTATCTTGTTCCATTCGATCAAAAACATTTCATAATATCGGTGCCTTCTGCAAGGTCACCTTGAAATCTCTTTCCTGCTCGGAGCATCCTGAGTCTTCCGTTCCTTAATAGAAACATTCTTGAGATCTGAGTAAATGGACTTGCTCAGCCATGTTTCCTCTCTGGGAAAAGAGCACCTTGTCTCTCTGTAATAAGTCACTAAAAAGAGGGAAGTGTTTATAATTTCCTGCAAAGTTTACCAGTCTGGGCAATCCAAATGCCTAGCCCCCTCCAGCCCCCTACTTAGGTTACGAATCTTGGCTTCATGCGTATTTCTCCCAGCATCTCTAGGCCCCAGGCCTCTCGGGATGGGAGAACGCATCTCTCCTACAGCTTTCACCAACTCCTGTGCTGCTCTGCTGGGCACTGGTCATTCTCAGCATAGGGGTCTCCTCCCCTGGTGGCTTTGCCTCCCTGTTGGGCACGTAGCTCAGAGGGTTGCCCTCCTAAGCCAGCTTGTGGGTTAGCCCTCCCCCCGCTGCATGACCTTGATACTCAGTGACCCTAAGCAGTGTTGTTTAGCTCTAAGGTGTAGTGTTTCCTAGAGCCTCTCCACCAGGTTTCCTTCCCACCGAGCGGTGTCCTGGGTGAGAGCATGCACGATGGAGCCGGGTGAACCAGAGCTGGTTTGGATCCTAGCTCTGTCACATGCGTACTGGTTGGGTGGCCTGATGTAAGTCAGTTAGCCTCTAGGTGCCCATCTGTAATATGGGGATAATAATGCTGACACCTAAGTGTGGAGACTGAATTAGCTGTTACCGTTGTTTCTCTCTCTGTCTGTTCTTTGGGCTCAGGAGTGCCTCCTGCTGAGCCCACAACCATCACACCACACTCAGCATCTCTGCGCCCACAACCACAGGCGGCTTTGTCCCTGGCTTGTTTGGGGCGGCTGACTCTGTTGCCCTGTCTCCTGGACACACCGTCACTCCTGTCCTCACCGTCTTTCCCACCAGACCTCAGGTTATCGCAACATGGCGACTGAAAGTACCGTGAGCTTGAACATGGCGACACGCATGACTGCCTCCGCAGCATCCCTCTGGCTGCTGTCTGTCCTGTTTGACCGAGTCCTTCCGGTCTTAGCCTTTTGTGAATGCTTTCAGTTTATCTCGGCCATCTGCAGTTCACACCTATTTCACCTTTCTTCCTGTTCTCCAGCCTCCACAAGACGCCTTACTCTGTGATTCCCCAACCTCAGCGTCTTCCCCTTCTCCCTTCCCTCCCGCCCCCAAGAAACACACACACTCCTTGCTTGACTGTACCTGTTACACACTCCCGGTGTTCAGGGCAGCATCTTGCTTTGGACGCAGCATCAGCACTCAGGCCCAGTTCAGAACACACGCTCCTGCCTTCAAGGGCCTTCCATCCTGGGGGAGCAGAGCACAGGCTGAACACAGGAACCCCTGATTCCCACCCCTGATTACTTCAGCAGTGCTGACACCTGCTTTTTTTTTTTTTTTTTACAGTAACCTCTAAATCCCTTTCCAGGCAGGAGGGACTCATGACTTCTGTATTTAATGTGAGCTCTCCGTCTCTCTTGGTTCACTGGCTCCAGACTTATTATCTTACATTTGTCTGCATTACCCTGCCTTTTCCTCCGACCATCTGAGTTGCCTGCAATAACCCAGGCCTGCCCCATCCCAGTCCTTTCTGAGTGCCTGTGCGCGTGCATGCATGTGTAAGTGTGTGCCTGTATATGTGTGCATGTGTGCATGTGTGTGCATATTTGCACTTTGCCTCCATGGTTCCCATCAGGATAGGTCTTGGGAAGGGGGGTGAGTCCTGAGGCTGAGTTGGGGATGTGAAGGGATGAAATGTAATGCTGCAGAAACTATATTCATGGCTCAGTTTGCTGATGTGTAAAATGGGAATAATAACCACCTCATAGTTATTGTGAGGACAAATAAGATGAATCTCAGAACAGTGCCGGCACATAATCAACACTGTGTAAGTACTTGCTACCATTACTGTTGTTACTGTGATAACTGCTCAAAAGTTATGGCAAATGAATGCCAAGATTTACAGAATGATAAGATAATGGCCACCATTACCAAGTACCCACTAGCGTCTTAGTACTATGTGTTAAGTACTTCATTTTCACAAAGAAAAAGCCCCTATTTCCCTGCTCTGGTTAAAAAATATATATTGCCCTCTTCATTGTGGCTCAGTTGGTTGATTGTTGTCTTGTACACCAAAAGGTAGCTGGTTCGATTCCCAGGTTGCGGACTTGATCTCGGTAGGGTGTGTGCAGGAGGCAGCCAATGATGTTATGCTCTCACATCAATGTTTCTCTCTCTCTTTCCCTCTCCTTTCCTCTCTCTTTAAAAATCAATTAAAATATTATAAAATTATACATACTGATTGTGGGAAAAGATATAGATAGATTGCTAGACAAAACCGAGAAGAATGAGTGCCTAGCAGAGCATCTCTTATTCCTGGTGAGAACCTCATAAACATTGGTAAATATTGGCCGGGCCAAGCGTGGTTAAATGGAGGCTGTGTACGCTACTCAGATGGTGCTACCCTCAATGTTTGAATGTCTGCATTTCTATACATCCTGTTATCCTTTTACAAAAGCACGATTACATTGTACATCATGATTTGTGAATCACTTCTAATTTGCACTTACCAAAGTATTATAATTATAGTTCCATACTGGTAACTATGGTATGAAGAACATACAGGTGCTCCTCAAATTATGGTGAGGTAACGTCCCAATGAATGCATCAGAATTTGAAAATTCTGTAAGTCGAAATTGCATTTAACATACCTAACCTGCCAAACACCCGGGAGCTTAGCTCACCTACCTTAAATGTGCTCACAACACTTACATTAGCCTGCAGTTGGGCGAAGTCATTTAACACAAATCCTGTTTTATAATACAGTTTTGAATATCTCATAATTTAATATGCATATCGCTTTCACACCATCATAAAGTCAAAAAATTACTGCGGTTAAGTCAGGGACCATCTGTACTGTGCGAGGTTTCTAATTCTCCAGTGTTGGCCACCTTATGGTAGACTGATGGGAAAGAGATTTCCTTAAACTTACAGAGTTATTAACTGTCTCGTTAAAATAGGATATCAAATTTAAGTTTTAACCTACCCCCAAAGCATGTACTAGTGATTTTTGTTTGATATTTGAATTAAGTTACCGATACCATGTGTTTGTGTGTACACACACACACACACACATATGGGGGAGCAGGAGAGAGGGTTGGGGTATAAAGACCTTTTACTAACTACATGCTGTCCTATCAAATAGATGTACTATATTGTGTTTAATTCTGGTTTGATGAATACTTAAATTATTTCCAAAGTATGACCCATTTGATTGACAAGTATCAAGTCATTGATGGAAAACCATGAAAGAATTTTATTCTTCCAGTAACTGCTACTAACTCTGCCCTTTCAAATCCCCCCTTTCCTATCACCTCCCCAGTGGGTTTCCTCCAGGAGATGCATGACCTCCATCAGCCAGACCCCTTCTGGTATGGAAAGTCTCGCCTTGCTTTTAAGTCCCAGTTTGTGTCATGTCACAGTTGTAATCTCATCTGCTACTTAAAGCCGCCACCCCACCCCTTCCATTTGGGGAAGCTGGAACTTAAATCAGGGTGGTTTCTCTCTTCTGCATGTGTGTGTATGTATGCATGTGCATGTGTTTGCATGCAACCATGGTTGCATCCCAGAACCTTTGCTTAGGAAGCACCAGAACCTGTCAGCAAGCAGGGAGGGGCTTCTTACAAATGCCTCAACTTAAAGCACTTTTGGCCAGTGCGTGCCTCATTTGGGGGCAGGGAGCAGAGCCTCTGGGGACATGAGAGGAGGTAGGGAGAAGCTCTCTTCACCAACGCTGCCTCTCTCCACACGGTGGCCACACTCTCCCTCCTGTATATTTGCTGTGGGCCTTGGTGGAGGGATCAGTGCTGGTTCTATTGATGCTGCCCCTCCACCCAGGGTATGAAGCTCCTCCCCTCCGCTTGTGAGCTTGTGAGTGCCAACTATCAGTCTCTCTCCTGAACGCCATGTCCGCGAGGGCACGCTGGTGGCTGGAAACCAGCCCTGGTGGCAATACTTATGCCATGGAAACTGATGTTATCTGACAAACCGCCCATCCCTCTCCACAAAGCTGGTTGTTAAATATTTACCAGCACATCCCTGCTCGAGCCCGCCCAGCAGTGTGGTCGCTGTACTCAGGGTGTGGGATGCTCACTCCCTTTGTTCTCAGCCTTTAAAGGCAAATGATGGGAAATCAGGGAAGATTTCCCCATCACAACAAGCATCGCAGATTCAAAGAGCGATTGTTTTTCATTTAACCCTCCTGTTTGAGTGATTATTTCCTTTGGCTAAGTTCCTGGAATGGAACTGCTCCATCCAAAGGTATGTCTGATTTCAGTTTCCGACGCATGTGATTCAAATGTCCTCCAGAAAACACGGACCAATTTACACTCCCACCACCATGGCGCCTGGCATGCTGTGTCCTTGCCATAACTATTGTGGTTTAGAAATATGCTTTTAGACTTTTAGGTAAAAAAATTTATTTTGTTTTCATCTGCAGTTTTTTTTTTTACTACCCGTATGTTTGGATGGTGTTTTAGAACATGCACTGTATTGATTCATAGCATTTTCTGAATGTCCTGTTCTTTTATGAGTTTACAAAAAGGCAGGTGAGAAGGGCCCCAGTCGCGGTGGACAGGGACGGAGGACTGCTCTGTCTCATGGCCCCACTATGTTCTCACCCACCCTGAGCTCTGCCCCAGCAGAACAGGGAGTTCAGTGCATCATACAGACACCTTTTTAGAGGCAGCACTTTAATTAAAACCTTTCTTACGTGATACATTGTCTATAAAAGCAATTTGGTTAGAATATTGATTTTGCTGTGTGGTTACAGAGCTCCCATAGGAGGTCTTACTCTATGATCTACGGCTTTCTGGACATGCTATCGCAAGCAGCTTGGTGTGGATTGTGTACTCACCACACCCGTAAACCTGGACACACACACTCATCAGACACACACGTTCACATGCATGTGCTGGGGATACACACACACAAATACTCATTCATCAGATACACATTCATATGCATATGCCTGGACACGTACATGCACACACTCATTCAGACACACACATTCACATGCATATGCTGGACACACCCACACATTCATTCAGATACACACATTTACATGCACATGCCTGGATACACACACACACACATACACATACTCATACACACACTCATGTGCCTGGAACCACACACACACACTCATGTGCCTGGACACACATGCACAAATAGACATACTCATAATGATCCTACATACACATACAAGGATACACGTGCAAACTCATACATATAGCCTTTCTCCTGGTCATACTTAGTGCTACTGCTATATTCTGCTTCCATCAGCCCTTCCTATGTGCCATGCTCACTCTTGCCCTGAGAACTCTGTGCACTATTTCCTCTGCCTGGGACTCTTTTCCCTCCACTTGTCATCTGGCTGAGTCATATGCACCCTTCATGTCTGGGTTTAAAGGCCACTTCCTTCAGATACCTCCCCTGGTCCCCTGGGTCACTTGGGGCCTCTGGCCCCTGCTCTGTCATTCCCTTGTCTTCCCTGGGGTGACATTCACTGTGCTCTATCGCAAGAGAGCTATTCCAGGCAAGCAGGGCTCACGTCTGCTCTGCTCTTGGCTGTGTCCCAGAGCTGAGGCAGTGCACTTGGGAGGTGTGCAAAAATAGTTATCCCATGAATGAATAGTCTGGGGAAACTGAGGCAGTGGTGACTGAGGGGCACACATAGCTAATGTAGAAGCAGGATTCGAGTGCCTGGAGTCTGATGCCAGAGCTCACATTCTTTATCTTCTAGCCCTTCCCCTCACTGACTCTTGATTCTTTCAATGCATTCTTTATTTCTAAACACACATGTGTGCACACACACCACACACATGCATAAACCAAAGGAAAGGGTCCTTATATGACTTTCCAACTGAGAATTTCTTCATCAATCATCCATCTCCCCCATGACCCTAGCTTGCCATGAAGCGAAAGATTCTTCATCTTGTTGGCTGTGGTAATAACCTCTGCACATAACACAGAGGCTGGCCCATGGCAGGCACTCCAAGTATGTGTTAGATGAACAGACAAAACTGTTCAATACACAGTCGCTGAACATCTACCAGGCAGTGGGCTCAGTGCTAATGGGGTTGCAGAGATGAATAGGAACAGCCGTCGACCTCAATATCTTGCTGGCTGGTTGGGGAAACAATGAAATAAACCTTTGCCCTCTGGGCTATGCAGACAGTCTGGTCCTTTTCCTCATGCCTGTGCACAGACCAGATGCACACACACACACACAGCTGCACGTGTGTGACAAACTCCAAGCGCCCCATGCACATGCATCTGCACGCCCAGGCCCCCTGTCCAACCTGGAAATAAACAGGTTGCAGCGTTTGCAGCCCAACCTGATGTGTTTCCTCCCAGTTGAAAGGAGTTTATTAATTTCAGCCCCTTCATGTGGAACTGGCAAAGCCTCCTGGAGGAGATATCCATAGCAACTATGGTTACCATCTGAAAAAGATGTTAACCTTTTGGAGCCTGCTGCCCACTCTGTATGTTCCTCTTAGCATATTTACAGCGTTTCTCCGCATCTTGCAACTAATGTGGAGCTCTGACTCAGAGACGCAGCCACATGGGGAGTGGGGAGGTCTGGGCCAAGAGGATGCCTCCTTCCTGAGCCCGGGACCTGTGCCCCTGGGCAGGGTAGTGCTTGATTAGGTTAGCCTGGTGCCAGCTGGTGTTCAGAGCCGGAGGTGGAGAGTGGGGCTTGCATGGTGTCGGAATCAGCCTTAGTGTTGCCTGCAAGCTACAGGCTGAACTTTCCGAAATTGCCAAAAGGTCTCACTCTGGGTCTTGCTGCCTCCAAGTTGACCTTTTCAGTAAGAGTGAAAAATGCTCAGTGCCTCATCTTTGGGTCCATAACGGATTGTTTCTGAAGCAGGTCAGCCATTTCTGCTCGATTCCTGGCCTTGGGCATACCACCCCGATTTTCTGATCTCATGTGATGGGAGAGGCTCTAGGGCACAGCATGGATGGGGAGAAGATACCTCATTGCCTGCTCTCAGGGGATGCTTGGTGGAGAGGAGAGGTTTGAGGGCCACTTGGACCTGGGTTTAACCCACAGACTCATTCACATATTTGCTGTGCATCTCTGAGTCTCTTCTCTCCAAGCCTCTGTTTCTTCACTGGCAAAATGGACACAGTGATACATTCTTTACAAACCTATTGAAAAATCAAAGACAATCACATATGCAAGCAGTTTAGCTTTGTTCATGTTACCTAGTAGGTGCTTGGAATATAGTAGGTGCTTAATTCATGTCTGCCTGACTCCAGATCCCACTTTTAAATAGCAGTTTACTTATTCTTCCCTATCCTGCTGTCTGCTACCCTCCTCTCTGTGCCAACCTCAGATATAGATATAAACAAAGCCTGCCCTGAGGTGCTTTCAGTCTAGCAGACCAGACAGATAAGCAAATAAATAATATGAAACAATGAAGGGAGTGGCTGGCTGGACATGGGGAAGACAGGGAATGTCCTTGAGAAGAGATGATATTAACCTAGGGCAGAGTGACCAAGCAGACTAGGAGGGGAATCCATTTCCTGTAGAGCAGTGGTTCTCAACTGGGTTCAGCATTGCCTCCAGGGGACATTTGCCAATGTCTGGAGACATTTTTGTTTGTGAAACTGGTAGTGGGAGCTTCTAGCATCAAATTAGCGAGAGGTGCTGCTCACATCTTACAATGCACAGGGCAGTCCCCAGCAACGAGGAATTATCCAGCCCGAAGTGTCAGCAGTGCCAAGGTTGAGCAGCCCTGCTGTACAGTATCACACTACTCTTCATCATGAAAATTATAATCACTACCAATTTCTGAGAACCTACTGTGTGCCAGACAGGGCACTAGGGACCTTCTACGCGAATTACTCATTTAACGATCACAGCCAGCCTGTGGGGTAATTCTCAGTGACCGCATTTTAAAGCTAAGGCACCTGGGGCTCAGAGAGATTGAGGACTTGTCTGAGTGGAATCGCAAGTCGAGTTTGGAATTCAGGTCTGCAGGACTCCAGCCCCACTTTTTCTTAAAACTGTGCCATGCTGTCTCAAACCTCTGTGTGGAAAGATCTGGGGCTTGCCTTGACCCCCTGCTGGACATGCGGTATGCAGGTTGGGTCAGACTAGCTCCAAGATTCAGGGAAGAGGGGCTGCTGCTGCCTTTGAAGGTGCTGCCTCTCAAGGTGCCGCCTGGGTCCTCAGGCAGGGGAGTAGCCAGCTCAGCCCAGTAACAAGGCACTTCCATAGGTGAGAATAGCAGAAGGGGAGCAGCTGCTGGTCCCTCCCCCCAACAGCTCTTGATGCAAATTCTGCCATTGCTGCTACTTCTGTGATTACTACCACTCCTTCAGCTAATAATCAATGACCACGCATCCAGCTCTGCCTTCTGTTCACTTTATATTGTGGACATCCCCCCAGCAACCCAGTGAAATGGGTATGATAGTCTCTATTTCACATAAACAAACTGAGGCCCAGAGAAGGGCCAAACATATGAGGGTGGACTAGTTATTGAACCCATGTTATTCTATCAGTGGTTCCCAGCTGGGGGATCTGTTTCTCCTAGAGGGGGATATCATGTGAGTATCGAGAGATTGTCTGGGCCAGTTTGATTGTCACATCTGCAACGGGGTGGTGATGTGTGCTACTGGCCTCCAGTGCATAGAAACCAAGGATACTGCTAAACAAAGAAGGCCTACAATGGCAGGACAGCTTTCCACAATACAGAATCCCCTGTCCAGCCCCCCTTTCACCTGTGCTAAGGTTGGGAACCTTGGACTCTACCTCAAAAGCCCCTGCTCAGCTCTCAGCATGCGGTATGATTAATGGTTCTGGGTTGTGTTAAGGAAATGTTTATTGGAAGTTTTCTAAGGACAGCAACTCCACACTTCGTGCCTGGAAGCACAGAGGAGCAGCATGAAAGTTAAAAATTCATTTTTGACAAATGGAATGACTTCTGTGGCAAAACTCTGAGAAAGGCCAGGAACCTGAATATTGCAAATCCACCTGTGTGTGAGGGTTGTTGTTTTTTTCAGATGGAAATTGGGAAGGCGAGCAGTGAGCCCTGGTGAAATATTCATGACCCCCATCTAATTTCTAATCCAATTAAAAGGCGTTAATGTAGTTTACTGTGACAATGATTATTTTTGTTAATGAATACATTTAAATGCTTATCAGCAAAGGTGATGAGCAGTAGCCCACAAGACTCAGCCACAAACTTGAATTTCAAATTGTTTTCCAAGTTTAAAGGTTGTTTTCAGAAAGCTGTGAACCAAATTCTGAACTTACAAAATGGACAAATTCAGAATTAGATATGCAGTTCCAAAGGCAGTCTTCCATTTTTTGAGGATTCAGGAAAGAATTCTTTTTAAAGTGTAAGTTCTTTAGTTGTGTTTGAAATAGGATTTATTTAAAAATCAAATTACAATGACTTTGCAAGAACTCAAGGACAAGGAATTGGGCAAATCCCAGTGATTGTCGCAGAGCAGAAAACAGTGTGTCTTGGCCTTGGATGTCATGATTGTCCCAGAAATGGGAGGTTGTGTCTGGGAGCCCCTTTTAAGAGGAACTGAATAGCCTCACTTTCTAAAAGTTCAGCTTGCCTTGTGGGCTGGAGGGATGAACAACAGGCAGATGTACTGAGGCTGGTAGACCAGATGTCTAGACATAGTCTCTTGTCCTTTCACTGGCATTTAAACCATGTATTTGGTATTGCCTAACTTTAAACACAGCTATCAACATATGAAATTGCCTGTTTTAAATTTTACTGTGTTTGCATGACTTTTAAAAAGGTTGGTTTCTGGATGAAAAATGTCTCTTTTCATGTTCTTGAGTTTCACTGTCAGTGTTCTGCTAGTGACAGTAGCTACCGTGGTGAGTATGATGCCATCTTGGTGACCAACATATCTGATTTTGACATTCAATTCCACCACTCACTCACTGTGGGATTTGGGAGAAATCATTTCCCCTGTTTATTTCTCGTCTGTCAAAGAAAGTTTATAATATCTTGCATTCCTTGCCAGGCTGTTGGAGGGTTAGAGAGGTAACCTGTAAGTTTAGTGACTAGCGCCTGACAGTGTCTTGACATATACTAGTAAATGCTCAATACTTGTGGCATTGGTGGTGCTGGTACTGGTACCAGTTGTTGTTAATCTGAACACTCTTTAATCTGAAAGCATCCCACAGAATAGGCAACATTATTTTTATTTTGTTGAAAGGAAGACTGAGATCCAGAGAAGCTTAGTTATGTATCCTGTGTCACACTGTTGGGATGTGGAAGGATTAAGATTTAACCCGGATTTGTTTGATTCTAAAGGACAGGTTCTGTTGATATAGCATAGCCCTTTCACTTACAACCCACATTCTGTTATTCCTCCACGAGAAATCTCTGCACACCTTACAATGCCTACTAATTCCAATTCACTTCTAGGTCCATACATAGTCATCACTTGAGAATGACCAGTTCCCACCACTGCTTTGAGCAAAACTCATTCATTTCCTATATTTTTACATTGGTTCATTTTCTTCAGTTTATAATGCAGAAAGTGGGACAAAAGGTTCTGGAGAAGCATCAAGCAGTAGTGTATTTCATGCTGCTTGGAAAAGATAATCCAGGGTGCTGGTTTCCACATTAAGACCTAACTACAACCATAGACACCTCTCCGGTAATGTCTGAAGTGTAATTGTTTGTAAATATAACCATTTCCCCAAGACTAAGCAGGTCCTGGAAATGGTATGTTCCTGGGAAAGTTAGCCTGAAAGTAAAGGGCAGAGACCTTAGTATTTGACTGGTGATGTTGGTGCTATGTAATGAACCAGCAGGGGACTTGGGCTCATGCTCCTGAAAATCCTAGGTGTATCTCCGTCCAGCTCTTTCCTGGAGATCCCAGGGAAAGGCACATACACAGCATTCAACTCTTTCTGGTGAGGACTGCAGACAGGAATGCAGCTGGCGTGATTTACGATGCCAGAAAAGGCTCAACATCTTGACTTGAAGAAGAAATCTGTAACCCACTGAAGGAGGGAAGATAGTTTTAGAAATCATTCAAACCTCAGTGACCCAGGAACCTTGAACACGCTGTGCTGAGTGAAAGAAGCCACTCACAGACCACATAGCATATGCTTCCATTCATAAGGAAGTCTGGACTAGGGAAAGGTATGTGGACAGAAAGTAGCTTAGTGATTGCTCAGGGCTGGAGGAGAGTTGGGGATGAGGGGATGAAAGCCAGGGAGGCTATGGGGCTTCCTTTTGAGGTGATGAAAATGTTCCAAAATTGACTGTGATGATGGTTGCCCAACTTGTGAACATCCTAAAAATCACCGAGTTGGACATTTTAAATGTGTGAATTATATGATACTTGAATCGTATCGCCATAAAGCTGTTTTTAGAAATCTCAGCAGTCATTGACAGCTCTTGCTTCCCATGCCCACCTATTGCTTTCTCGGTGCCTTTTGTGGTCTTGCTTTCCTTATCCTCCCAATCTTACAAAATTGATATTATCCATATGGTCTCAGAGGCGCATAATGACAGATATCTTGGAAGCAAAAGAGTCGTTTCTTTCCTTTTGTACAGCATGCTGATTTTCTGATCACCCTAATTTGTTTTTGTATATTGCGGATATATACTTGAAAGCTTGAAGGAAGTTTATGTACCACCACCACCCAGCAGCCATCTGTCTCCTGCTTTTAAGCCTACTCTGGAAAGCCTTGGAAATGGGGAGGGGAACTCACTTCAACATGATGTTGAATTTTCTCCTCCGTATCCTCAGGGGGGTAAAGAATAGCTGAGAGACTTTGGTGGTTGGTTTTCTAACAAAATTTAGATGTTACCACCTGTGAGACCCAGTGAAAATACTTAACCTCTCCAAGCCTGTTTTCCCGTCCATAAGAAGGGAGGTTTGTTATATAAATGAAAGAAGATGGTGTCTATAAATCACTTATCCTGACAAATAGTTGGTACTCTGTGGATCAAAGTTATTTATTATAATTGCTATGGTTGCATTATAATTGATTAGAGGGTGTGTATTTCTCAAAGTTCACTCTTTTTTTTACTCCCATAGGACTCTACCCTAGGAATAACCACCTTATTGTGGACTCTTCTTTCTTGAAGGGACGGCCATTTTAGCTTGACCCCAAATTCAGTTAAAGAGGAGTCTGCCTCTTCAAAGGTCCCTGGGAGCCACGGAGGGGGTGGCATCAGTTTTGATGCTGCAGCCTAACCATTCGGTAGCCAGTGGTGGGTGGCAGTTAAGTCCTTTCGTCTTTACATTTGGATAGTGATTTTCAGAGAATCAAACTGGGGCCCATGGAGAAAATCGCCCACAGGTTTGTGTGGTTTGCACCTGGAGGTGTCCCTGCTTTTCAAATATGTTTGTTTTTAAACTGACCTTTTAGAGAGAGAGAGGAGGGGGAGAGAGAGAGAGATAGCAGTGCCGATGACAGAGAAACACCAATCTGCTGCCTCCTGCAGGCCCTCCACTGGGGATCAAGCCCGCAACCTGGGCATGTGCCCTGACTGGCAACCGAACCAGTGACCTCTCGGTGCACAGGACAATGCCCAACTGAGTCACACTGGCCGGCTGGAAGTGTCCTTGTTTTCCAATTAGTCATCAGCACCAAGTGAAAGTCAGGCTTCATTTATTACCTGGATTCCTGACTCTTCTGGAGCAACTGAGCACATACTGGTACCTCCGCAGGCCTCAGCCACTGGAGCTGAAAGGCAGCTGCCCCTTCCAAAGGATGTGCCTCCTTGGTTCTCCCAGTCTCTACCTTGTCTCTACTCATGTTACCTGTTTGGTGTCTGGATGCACTTGAGTTTATAATCCCCAAGGTAAGCCTCTGCAACCACAGGAATGTGTTGCTCACAGTAGAAGAGACATTGACAGGCTTTCTTGGTGTCTTTAGAATAATCCTACTCTATGTGGCCAAGTTCAGGAATTAAGGTATTTTGTCTGGAAGTACACAGGAGTAGGAAACCAGCGAGGACTGGCTCAAAACCCTGTTCTAGGGAGCCTGAGGGGAGGAGATGAAGCTTCTAGACCAGAGAAGATGTACCATATCATCTTTCCAAGTTTAACACAACGTCATCATTGAATCAAACTCCTAAGGGACAGTGTCAGGGACTCTGCATTAGGCTCTCTCTTCCTTAAATAGGTCACAGGAGGGACAACCCCACAGCCGCACATTCTGTTCCAATCTCACATCAGGCCTCTGAGGCCCTCTCCTCCTTCTAGTCCAGACTTTGATCAGCTCACATTTGAAATTCTCTAATAGAAGCACAAATGAGGTTTATGAACCATTAACCTTAGGTCAGTTTTCCAAAGTCTCAGAAAGCATTTTAAAACACTTAATTACTTTGCTTCAGTGGAAACAGATTGTAGATCAGTGCAATTAGGCAGATGCTTGAGGTGAAACATTTTGCTAAGATGGACAATATGCTCCCACCCCAGAACTTTTGGGGGAGGGAGAAGCTTACCTATATTTCTGATACAGGCCCCCCACCCCAACCAGTGACATGACCATTTATTTCTAAGCAGGATCTTTTTGCATTTTCCAAGCCCTTTCTCCTTACAGTTTTGAAATATAACCTTGAATTTTCACTGTACTTGGGGGAAGGACAGTTCTGAGTAAATGAATTTGTAGGTTAAAGGAAGAGACTCTTAAATTCATTTGCTTCTGTGATGAACAAAATAGATCCAGAGACATAGAGCCAGGGAACAAGCCAACAGATTTCAGATGGAAGGAGCGGGTGGGAGGGTGGGATTAACCAGGGAATTTATATGCACCTATACAAAGCCCATGGACACAGCCCACAGTGTGGTGAGGGCTTGGGAGGAGAAGGGGTGGGGTGGAGGGGGTCAGTGGGGAAAAAAGAAGAAAAAAAAACACAAATGGGACATCTGTAATACTTTCAACAATAAAGATAAAATTAAAATTTAATTAATTAATTTGTTTCTATGGGAAATTTCTTTTAGAAAAATAAATTATTTTGCATTAGAAGAGTTAGGAAAGAGCTGATTAACAAGACAAACCACACTGAGCCCAAGGACCAGGTGGGCTGAGACCTTGGACCCCTCTTGTAATTTCTCTGTGCTCTTGGAGCAGAAGACAAAGGCCAGGCGCCAGTGTAGGGGGTGAATGGCTTCCTTCTTTGTCCCTGCTCTGCCACCTCCATGCTATAGAAGTTTGGACGAGTCAGTTCCCTTATAGGAGCCTTACCCATCATCTATAAAAAGATTGGATTGTCCTGGGTCTCAGCTTTCCTTTCCAGCCCTGACAGTCTATGATTCCTTATAAAGTGGATTCTGTCAACACAAAAGGCATAAGAAACCAGGCTGCTACTCTCTGTTCAAGATGGCTCATCGAGCACATCCGGCAGAAGACATAAAAGCGGGAGAATAAATCTGCGGCCGTGCTGGAGGCTGGGGAGTGTTGCCATCGGCAGGCCCGAAATGTTGAGAAATGTGTGGAAGAGATAAAATGTATGGCATCAGATTAATGGTGAGTCCTTAACAGCCTTCAGGAAACTATAACCCCAAGTAGATAAAAGAGGAGACAATTGTAAAACCCAGTCTTTCCAACAGAACTCTGGAGGAAAATCAAAATCCGAGACAGCCGTCTGGGAGAAGCAGTGGTCTACGGGTAATAAATTACAGAACAACAGAAAGATTACACAAATTCCTCAGTCAAAACACAGGCTGGCTGCAGCACTCACACCAGGTTTTCTGTGAAGTTAGCGCTCTGTCTGAAGCTAGGATGGGAGTTTAGGAGAGAAATGGGTCACTGCACTGAGTAACCTGAGCTGAACAACTGAGCTGGAGCACCTGCAGTCAGAGACCAAGCTTCCCCCATGGACGCACCTCCTCCCTCCAAGCAGCCACTTTCTCTGCCTGGAGCACGGTGACTGTCATGTGTCCAGAGGAAAGCCATGTTAGCTGCCAAAACTGTCCATCTGGCCAAGCACTGCACAGCAGAACGGTCCGTGGTCATACAAATGCTCTAAAAACCTGTGCTGCCAAGTCCCATAGCCTGTGGCCACACAAGGCTATTGAGCACTTGAAATGTGACTAGTGCAACTGAGGACCTGAATTCTAATTTCATTTTAATCCATTTAAATAGCTACAGGGGACTAGTGGCTACACATATGGCTATTTAACCAGCTGCCATATACCAAAAGGTTGTGGGTTCAATTCTCAGTCACAGTACATACTTAGGTTGCAGGTTTGATCATGGAATGCATTCAGGAAGCAACCCGTCGATACTTCTCTCTCACATCAATGTTTCTCTCTCTCTCTCTCTCTCTCTCTCTCTCTCTCTCTCTCTCTCTGAAAAGCAATAAAAACATATCCTCAGATAAGGATTAAAAAAACTAGCTGCCATGTTGGACAGCACATAGTCCTTTATCCATATACATAGCCGAATACGTGAGAGAACTAAATGGCATAAAAGAGAAACATAAAGCTGAGCATACTGAGATCCTGAATATCAACCAAAGTTAATACAGGCAATAGAGGATGACTTCAAAGAGTGCTAATTAGTACCCTCAGAGCCGGGAAGAAGTACCATCCACACAAAAACTGGGGTAAAGTACTCATAAGAATACTTTAATAATACAAAATGAGGCTTGAAAATTAAAATATGACTAGGATTACTAAAAACTAAATGGAAGGGCTGGATGACAGAATTAAAAATTAGATAAAAGGATTGACTTAGTAATATGGAACATCTAGCAAAAATACTCTCCCAAGCCACAGAGCAATGACATAAAAATTACAACAGAAAAGTAAACATGTGAAATCTGGATCCAAGAGACCAAATATTCAGCAAAGAAAGATAAGTACCATATGATTTCACTCATATGTGGAATTTAATGAATACACTGAACTACCAAGCAAAATAGGGACAGACTCATAGATGGAGAGCAGGCACGCAGATTTAGTGGTGGTGGTGGTGTGTGTGTGGTGGTGGGGGGGGGGGGTAAGAGGGTGATGCCCAGTATTAGGGAGGTGGAGGAACTGAGCAAAAAAGAGAGAAGTCATCATGGACATGGACAGCAGTGTAGTGATTGTGGGGGAGGGAATGAAGAAGAGGGCATAGAGGGGGTAAATGGTGATGGAAAAATAAAATCTAATCTAATAAAAGAGTAATATGCAAATTAACCATCACTCTGAGACACCTAAGCCACGCCCATCAGCCAAGCCATGCCCATCAGCCAATCAGAGCGACTATATGCAAATTAACCCAACCAAGATGGCAGTTAATTTGTATACACAGGCGCGGAGCGAAGACTGAAGACAGCCTAGAAGGAAGCCAAGTGCTACGGAAGGGAGCCAAGCAGCAGAGAAAGAAGGAAGTGAGGCAGTGGAGACGGGAGGAAGGGAGGCAGCAGAGAAGGGAGGAAGGGAGGCAGCGGAGAAGGCTTCGCTCCCTTCTCTGCTTTGCTCTGTCTCAGGAAGCCCTATTCTTGCAGGAATCTTCCTGCAGTGGGCCTCTAGTACAATATAAAATAAAAAAGAAAGCAGGAGCAGTCATGTTGGAAGGAAGGAAAGAGCTAAAGAAATAATTGTGGGAAAAATTCAAATAATTGCTGATAATTCAGAGGTAAAATTTCAATATGATTGTAAAATAGTCATTAATAAAATAGAAAAGACATACCATAGAATTAAATATATAAAATCCATGCATGTCTACAATAAAATATTAATCTTACACCAAATCTCTACATCATAAGACCTGGGAAGTAGAATGGAGGGGGGAGAAATAAAGGTATGCGACAAGGATTGTCCTTTCAGAGAGAAGATTTTAGACTACTGATTACTTTTTGACATTGCTAAGGAAATAGGATTTGAAATATATGTATGTGTGTAAAAATGCATATAAATTAAAATACAAGTATTTAAAAAAACAGACTTCTATTTCACTGGAGAAATAAAAGCAAGAAATAATGTTTGCTCAATTAGCTAGAGTCTGGAAAGGAGAACATTTAGGGAAAGATGAAATGTAAACACCATAAATTAAGATGACAGAAATAAAACCAAACATACAGTGATTACAGTAAATATTAATAATTTAATTTCTCCTATTAGATGACAAACACTATTAGAATTTTTCAGGGGAATTTAACCATATGTTGCTGAGGAAATCTAAAGACAAATAATGAAAAAGGTTAGAAGTAAAGGTTAAGGAAAACTATAAATATTGAGTTAAGTTGGCAATTATTTTTCCTAAGGAAAGATTTTCTTTATTTAAAGGTTATATGTCCCACTGTTTTTTATTTTGCTCTGTTAATATGCTCTTATTTTATGAAATGTTAACCTTAGGTCAGTTGCTGAATTATTTTGAGAATTTTAACTCTTGTAAAAAAAAAAATCTCAAAGTCTGGCCTCAGGGATATTTGAGTTCAAATAAGAAATCAAGCTTCTGTCAAGAATTAAAAGAATTAAAATACACACGCACACACAAAACCCCCCTGCTATTTCCAGATTATGTTCCAGGGCCACAATTACATGTTACCTAATTTCTCTTTGTATCATTTTTTGTTTTGTTTTGTATTACAAACTTGGTAGCTGGAAAAAATTCAGATGATTCCAAGGTATGTAAAACACATAATTCCTAACACACACACACACACACACACATACCAATTAGCTCTTCAATTACTGCAGTGGTGTGGAGAGCCAGTTTTTCCTTTGAACACCTTAGATGCTCATTTCCATTTCTCATAGCCGCCTTGATGCATCTGCTCTAACCCATCTACTTGTCCTCAGGGCCTAGGTTCAGCCTGTCTCTTACAAAGATCCATGTTTAAAACATGAATTCAGTAAAATACCCTAAAGGCCAAAGCCAAAATACCCGCTTCATCCAGGGGCCTCCTGGATGAGGAAACCTGGATCCAGAGAGCTGAAGAGGCTTGCCCAAGGCCCCACTGCCAGTGTGTTGCGTGGAACTCAGTGCAGAACTCTCCTTCTGGTTTGTTTCATGGGATTGAGGACCCAGCCCAAACTGGCTTTGATTCCCGTAAATGGGAAGCTGAGGCTCAGAACTGGATTCAGGGGAGACCTGACCCCACGGTGGAATAGTAGGACACTGGAAAGGCATTACCTGGTCAGATGGCTTTCTTCCATGCTGGCTTCATTCTCAGGCTCTACGTGGTGGCGACATGACTGCTTACATCACCAAGTTTGAATCCACATTCTTGTCCGGCTGTAAAGAGCCCGGACCCCTAATTTTTACCATCAAAGGATCTTTGTGTCTCACTCAATCAACCAGGATCATGTGACCATCCCTGCACCAATCAGTATAACCACAGCAGTGCTTGTTCTGATGGATCTGGTCTGAGCCATGTGACCATCCCTAGAACAGGAATTGCATTCGACTCCACCCAGAGCACATGAGCTCCGAGTCAGAGAAGAGCGTTCCCTGGAGGAAATGCCGGGCACTCTAGGAAGAGGATGCATGAGGGCTGCTTGGCCATGCCAAGTCTCCTTCCTCCTGGCCCAGTAAGTTCACACTGCACAGTCGGCCAAACTTCTTCATGCCTCCCCTCAAGGAAGCAACCGTTACCCGTCATCCTGTTCCCGGGGCAGGAACAACCAGGCAGGAGAATTTGGGCTTTTTTTTTTTTTTCCTGGAGTGCTGGCTGAGGGGCAATAGTGAAGGATGACAGTAGAGCACCCTTGTTCATTGTTCTGTCATCTATTGCAAATTCCAAACCAGCAAAAGCATAAGCTGTCTGGGGTGACAAATCCTGTGATAACTTGAAGGTTTCCTGGTTGCTAAGCGCTGACCTTGTTCCGATTATTGATTGTGAAAAATCAGTGGAGAATATGGAATCTGAGCTAATAATCTTCTCAACTCTATATGCTTTCAAAACTGGCTAGGCAGAGTATTGAATTCAGATGGTCGCCAGTCCTACAGGTGCTGCTATGGAATCCTTTCCGTCGTGGGTGTGCATTTCGGGAAGATGTAGAGGAAGGGCTGTGCTAGGCATCCCAGCTGCTCTTGGACTTGGAATAGTATTGGAAGACCTCTGTATCTTGTGACTGCTCAAAACCAGCAGTCTCCTTGTGGAGAAAACACCCTTTCCCATCCCCTTCCTTAGACATTTTATTTCTCCCTGGTTACAACCCTTTCATTTTGCATGGGAAAAGGAGAAGCATCTTGCCTACAGGACATATATGATCCAGGACAGGACAATCAGCGATGGGGCCCACGGTTGAACTAATCAGAAACCTACCTTAGAGTTTTTTATATAGAAAGCTGATAGAAAAAGGTATCTTTTTTTCCTTCAATTTGAGGTTGTGATTATCTGAGCCCATAGCTGTTGGTGATGGTAGGGAGAAGCGTTTAGAAAAGCTGTGTGCAGGGCGGGAGAGAGGGCATGAGGAGAAAAAAAAAAGGCCTATAACACTTCTAGTAAGACGTTCGCATACACATTTTCAGTTTTTCATCCATAAGCCTCCGTGGTTGGAGTCTCCTGCAGATTGTGGAAACAGGTTTGCATTAAGTCCTTGTGGAGTGGAACAGTCAAACCAGACTTACTCCTTCTTTAACCAAAGAATCTGCCAGCTGCTCTTCTGGTGGAGATAGAAGGTCACTTTAGAGCAGATGGGTGTGCTCTCTTTTTAACATGCAGATATATGCAAATAGACCGAGATCTGAGAACTAATGATGAGGCCTTTGGTCTGACTTAAGGAAGCTACCTGGGAACTCCTGTTTGGTTGCGAAGAGAAGGCCACTTTGCATATGGAGGCCAGGAGTTTTCAGGGAGGAAAGACACTAACATTCCCACATATTTGCCCTGATTATTTTACTTAGGAAGCTGTACCGGAGAAGACTGGAGTGGGCCTGGCCAAGATTCAGTGAAACAGAAGCCCAATGGGGCCATTAATAAAAGTAATCATGAGCATGGAGAGATACTGGACCAACGGTCTCTTTCACAAGGGACTCAGGAAAGAAGAGCAAACATGTGTCTGGGGATCCAAGATAAATGCATCTTAGGGAGGCTTCTGATCTGTGCTAGGGTATTTAGCTTGTGTCAGAAAGCTGCCAGGTGTTAGCTGTTGCTAAGGGTCAAAGCATCTTGATTTTTCCCTCTGTGAGAAAGTTTTAGAGATGTGGGTAGGGTCTCCCTGCATCCTGTTCTCTGCATTTCTAATTTCTGGTGCTGATAGACCTTATTGCAGACAATGCTAGCTGTTCAAGTTGCATTCCATTATTATGACTCAAGAGTGTCCGGTGCACTTTTGTAATCCATAGAACATGCTCGCATAGGTTATTGGCTTTCTGTCTGAATACATGCAGTAGGATAATTTGGTGCTAGGGATTTGGCATTCATGGCTGCTGAGCTGGTTGCTGTTTTTAGAAAATTTCAGGAAATAAATCATAATAAAATGTCTCATGGATTCATGTTGATACTTAGCATTTTAAGTCAAGGCTTCTCTTATTTAACCTCTTCCCGCACATCAATATGTCCTCTCTTCCATTCCAAGAATCCTGGTGTTGAAGGGCACAGGGAGTGATAAAATTAGAATAATTTCTCATCTATTTCATCCCATTTTAAATACAAAAATGCCTCAGAATAATAATACTAACACCACCTCCACTGTGATTCTTGAAAATGTTAAAACATTTTGATATATGCTCTTCTCATCCCCTTCCTCTTTTTTTCAAGCTTAATACATAAAACCTACATACACCAAAGGTTACCTGTTTCAGGTACATGGGTCTATAAGTTTTGACAAACTTTTAGATAATCCTTTATTTCTTGTTAATCCTTAGCTGAGGATAATTTTACACTTTTTTTTTGAGAGAGAGAGAGAGAGAGAGAGAGAGAGAGAGAGAGAGAAGAGAAGAGAAGAGAAGAGAAGAGAAGAGAAGAGAAGAGAAGAGAAGAGAAGAGAAGAGAAGAGAAGAGAGACACGTGGAGCAGTTGCCTCCCGCATGCACCTGGGGCCAAGAATCCAACCTGTAACCCAGGTATGTGCCCTTAACCAGAAATTGAACCCACAACCCTTTGCTCTGATGCTCTAATTACTGAGTAATACTGGCCAGGGAAGACCCCCCCCCCCCCGCATCTTAACTAATAAAAGCGTAATATTGAAATTAACCGTTTCTCCGAGATGGGGTAAGCCACGCCCACCAGCCAATCAGAGTGGCTGTATGCAAATTAGCCCAGCCAACATGGCGGCCGCCACTCACGGACCTGAGTAAATGGCAGCTTCCATTGCAGCAGGAGTGAAAGTGAAACTGCGCCCGCTCCGCTTAAACTGGCTCTAGCGAAACACACGTTTGCAACATAATAACAATCATAGAATCCTCGGGAGCTGAAGGAAACAGCAGGCCTAAGAGTAACATTGTGTCATTATAGACCCCACAAGGTCAAGCAGAGAGGAGGCTTCGTTACATGTCTAGGCCCCGGCTTAAAGGAACAGCATCAATTTTAGAAGATAAACAAACCCCACAAACCTGCGTCCAGCCAGCCTTGCTGGGACATTGGGTCAATGGGAGCTGTGGGCAGCCTTAAAGCCTGAAAGCGCCAATCAGCCCATCACCCACGCTGGCCAAACCCAATGGGGTGAGGGACGTTCCTGGGGGGCTTGGCCAGCCTGCACACAACCATCAGCCCATCACCCAGCCTGGTCAGGCACCCCAGTAGGTGGACATCCCCAGAAGGGTCCAAGACTGCGAGAGGGCACAGGCTGGGCTGAGGGACCTCCCGAGTGCACAGAGCGGCTGCAGGGTGGAACAGCGCAGAACCCAGGACCCATGAGTGGGAAAGAGGCAGCAGGGTTGGTGGCCTGCTTGGCGGCTCCTCAGGCCCTTTGCGGAGCACCGGGGAGCAGGTAAGAGGCGGTGGGGGGTCTCGGCCTGCTTGCCGGCTGCCCAAGCCCTTTGGGGGGCATCGGGGAGTGGGAAAGCAAGGCAACAAGGTACTGGTGAGTGGGAAAAAGGTAGTGGGGGCGTCTTGGCCTGCTTGGCGGCTGCCCAGGCCCTTTGCAGGGCACCAGGGAGCAGGAAAGCAAGGCTGAAGTGGCCGGGGTCCTGCTTGGCAGCTCCCCAGACCCCTTGGCAGCACCGGGGAGTGGGAAAGGAAGGCAGCAGGGGACTGGTGAGTGGGAAAGAGTTGGCGGCCAGCTTGGCGGCTGCCCAGGCCCTTTGGGGGGCACTGGGGAGCGGGAAAGCAAGCTCTTGGGGGCTGGGGGCCTGCTTGGTGGCTCCCCAGGTCCCTTCCGGGGATCAGGGAGCAGAAAAAGGCTGGCCTGATCACGAGGTGGGGTTTTCCCTGCTTCCTGGTGGCTGGAGGAAGATGGGCAGTAGGCAAGCTTGGGAGGCAGGCAGCACCCAGCCCTGGCCACAGCTCAAAAAAAGAGAACAACATGCAGGGGAGGGCAGGAGTTTGAGAGATCAACATAGAGGGGATGCCTGCTCCAAGCCTGGGGGCAGGCCCCCAGTGGCGACACACACACACACACACACACACACACACACACACACACACAAAAGGCACC